>PVKC010019742.1:0-18948 GCA_004027635.1 Crocidura indochinensis
TGACTGGTATGCTTCTCTCCTGCATGGATGACTGGACAATTCCTAAGGAATATTTTTCAAGTTTGTGTTATGGTGCTGATATTATGCATCCTTCACTATTATCATCTAGTTGGCCTCTAATTGATTCTCTCTTCTGCTGTTTGTATTACTGGCAAATATAGTCTTGATTAAATTTCTCTTTATCTAAAAATTTTCAGCACAAAATTAAAAACACTTAGAAACAATTTCTTTCTTTGTCTCCAAAATCTCCTTTCAGTTCCTGTGGTTTTTGTTTTTGTTTTGTTTTGTTTTGTTTTTTGGACATTTCTGAAAACGGCCTTGAATAACTTTTACTTCAAAATTAACATAGAAAATGTTTGGCCGGATATAACATTTGGCTAGAAACTTTTACTAGGTATAAAATCTGCATTTCTTTAGATTTAGTCTGTCTCTTTCACCTGCTCTTTACATACAAAAATGTCTTCCTGCAGAAATAGGAAACCTGGCAGGGAATCTTAGTTCCTTGCTAACCCCCCAAAATTTGCATCTGAAGCTAACTGGGAAGGATCTGCTTCCAGATGTTAAAATTAACATTCTACCTTCTCATGATCAACGCTGTGGCACAAGTGGTAGGGCATTTGCTTTGCATGCAGCTAACCTAGAACAGACTGCAGTTCGATGCCCAGCATCCCATATGGTCCCCCAAGCCAGTGGAGAGTTCTGAGTGCCTAGCCAGGAGTAATCCCTGAGTGTCACTATGTGTGGCCTCATTAAAATCCCCCCCAAAAAAACATTCTTCCTTCTAACTCAGGATTCTTAATATAGTTTCTTTCACCAGAGCTACTTATCCCCCTAACCAAGTGAATTGTTATATATGTCAAACAAGGCTACTGTTAATGTTTTTGTGTACTAGAAAGTATCTGTTCTTTGTCAATTTGAACATTCTTCTCATACTGGTGACTGGCAATTTACCTCATATATACCTGTCCACCACATTAAAGAATTAGAATGCTGTTCTCCCATACACCACATCATGTGGTCTCTCATTTCTTCATATTTTGCTGCCCATGCATCCACTCTCCTTGAGTGAACTCAAAGAAGTTCCCCAACACAATCAGTCCCCAAAGCTAGCCCATGGCACCTATCCTTTTTGAGGATCATTGAGAAACAGGAGGAAAAAACTCCAGCTTTTAAAATATAAATCTAACCTCATGTAAACGCACACACTATCCCCCCAGAAGCCTCAGCCAGTCACAAGCCCTTTTCCCTCTGCTAAGATAAGCTCAGCAAGACTTCCCCATCAGTGCTTGCCACCTTAACTTCGAAGACCCTAACCTTTTTGAGTGTGATGGAGAAATGGAAAATGATACATGCAGTGTGTGGGTTCAGCACTTCAAAGTGTTCCCCCAGGGCCCCCTCACAACCTCTCCCTGACTTCCTGTGCTCTCCCCAAATGCAGACAAAACTTTGCCAGTCTTAGGGTTCTGTGACCCTAGGAGTCCCCAGCCCATGTCTTCTGCCAACTCCAGGAAAGCACCCTCTCACCTGTGAGCAGGAGCATGCACCAGGGCATGACCCCTCTGTGGGCAGGAGCTGAGGTGGGCTCCATGTGCCACTGCTGCTGGATCCCTTTGGCCACAAGAAGATCTAGGAATTCAGGAAGGACTCAAGGATCAGTTGCTTCCCTGACAGATAGACAGACTGTGAGCCTGGTGCTTCCTTTATTTGAAGTAGGCTCCTGTAGGAGGAGCCTTGGCTGGTCATGTGCTGGGGTGTCCTCCACTTCCTGGCTCTTCCCCTGTCCAGTTGACTCTTTACCTCCAAGAGAGGCTAAGGACTCTCATCTTTAGCTGAGATTGTGCATGTAACATGCATGAGCAGCACACTACTTGCATGAATGCATGTACACATAACATACTCAGTACACATGACACAAACATGAGCTATGTGTGCTGCATGAACATGCTAGCATGTGGGCTCAGGTGCATGTGTGCCTGCGTGTGCACAGATGTGAGTTCACACCCACATATGCACAATGAGTGGT
Organism: Crocidura indochinensis; assembly: GCA_004027635.1. Taxonomy (NCBI): domain Eukaryota; kingdom Metazoa; phylum Chordata; class Mammalia; order Eulipotyphla; family Soricidae; genus Crocidura; species Crocidura indochinensis. The sequence continues at coordinate 2,024 of PVKC010019742.1, forward strand.
GATGCCAGAACATATTTATGAATGCACACACACACACACACCAGATACCATTCTTAGTGTCTGGGGTGCTTGTGATTAGGCTCCCAAGAAATCCTAATTATGGCGTGTTCTGATTTCTGCTCTTTCTGTCTGAACTTTCCAGAGCAGGATCCAGGGAAAACTCAGGAGCTCATGTCCCGAAACTGTATCCATTGGTGCACCTGATCCTAGGTGAGGCTTTTGAAATGTGACTGCAGCAACTGCAGGTCACAGCTCTACCAGTGAGATGGTTCTGGAGGGACTCTGTGTCTTTCTTGGATGTCTCTGGAGTCTGGGAAATACAGGTTCTCACTTCAGATGTTGGGAGTTGCACGAAGGCTCTGGAGACACAGGAGCCATGAGAGGGCCCAGTGCTTTGTGGGACCCTGGAGGAGGGACCCCTCCAAAACCTTAGCCACACTTGGTCATTCAGCAGAGTCCAGAACTTTCCAGCTCTTCTCCATGTCATCCAGCCTGGAAACTGACTCTGTGGGTGGACAGCTCTGAAAAATCCTTTAAAAAAACCTGACTCAAGCAAAAACATGAATTATGAATTCCCTTAGACTGGTTTTGATTTCATCCAACTAAGCACTGTACTCTTGGTGGGGTTTCTTAGGTTGGTGTGCCTTTGCTCTTCCCAACATGTGTTTCTTTCATTCCAACAACTCTGAGACTGATTTGCTGCCTGCCATTCTCCTTACTAACTGATTTGAGGTCAGAGTCTGAGGCTGGCCTTTAGCTACTGCAAATCTTGGCTCATTCCCAGTTTTTCACCTCCCTTTATCCATTCTCTATCATCAGGTTTATTTCCTTTACTTCTAATTTCCATTTCTCTTCTTCTGCTCTCCCTTTGTTTCTTAATCCTTTCTCTTCCTTCCCCCAGATTTACTGCTGCAACTCAAACTCAAAGATTTGCTCTTTGTTAACTGAAATGTTTTTTTTTTGTCTTTGTTTTTGTTTTTGGGTCACACCCGGCAGCGCTCAGGGGGTACTCCTGGCTCTCCGCTCAGAAATTGCTCCTGACAGGCTCAGGGGACCATATGGGATGCCGGGATTCGTACTACCGTCCTGCTGCATGCAAGGCAAACACATTACCTACATGCTATCTCTCTCACCCCTAACTGAAATGTTTTTATTGATTTGAATGGGGGCCACACCAGACAATGCCCAGGGCTACGGCTGGATCTGCATTCAGGAATAACTCATAGTGGGAATGAGGGTACCATATGTGGTACTATCGATCCAACCAAAGCAAGGCTGTGGGCAAGGCGAGTGCCCTATATACTAAACAATCTCTCCAGCATGAAATGAAATGATATTAACACCAACATGAATGATGGAACAATCAGGTATGTGGAAGTGAGTTCGAGGTTGCAAGTGAGCATAAAACCAAACAAAACTCATTTGCAAGGTGTTTTGCTTCATGATTGATGACTTCCAGTTAATATTTTGCAACCGACTAGTCACTGGCAATCTAGTTTTTTAAAAGTCTTGTGACCTGGTTTCACAAAGGCAGTGGACAAACCCCTTAGTTCCAGTAAGAGAAAGCAAGCTTGACTAATCCTCATGCTGACTAGGAAGACGGACAAATCACCTGTTGATCCATGCAAAGATCTTTCATCATTTTCCCCCAAATACTTCCTGTGGGAAATCATAAGTTTTCCTTAGAAAATTCTGTATGGCTACATTTTGAAATTAAAAACATAGAATGCGTCTATGTTTCAATCCCAGTAGATAGTTCTTTTGTGTGTTTCGAGGCCACTCTCAGCCCAGTAGTTTTCAGGGTTTATATCTGGCTCTGTGCTCAGGAATCAAATCTGGAGGTGCTTCGGGAACAATATGGGATGCCGCATTTCAACCTCTAGTCAGCCATCTTCCAGCCATCTGCAAAGCAAGTGCCATCCCTGCTATAGTATTACTCCAGTCCCTCAAGCCCAGCAAATTTTTACAGAGAATCTTACACACAGTAAGAAGACAATCTCAGGAATGTGTTTTGTGGTTTAGAGAAAACCCAACTCAGCTTCTGCAGGTTGCAATTTGACATCAGAAATAACTTTTCGCTGTTTGTCTCAGTGCATACTTAATTCTAGTGCATGAGACTTATGTTCTCCCAAAATGAATCACAAGATAAAATGTTCTTTGTTGGATGGTGTTTGGACTTTGGGTCTTGTTGCAGTAATACATCACGGGAATGTGATATATGGAATGGAATTGTCCCCATTTTAGTCAGAGCTCATCACAAAAACAAATGCATGTGATGGAGTCAGAGAGACCTATAGACAGAGAGATAAAGGCAGATATATAGACAAAAACACATTTTGAGAGAGAGTTAAAGAAGCAATGAATGGTCAAGTGAGAGTACAGCAGAGAGGGTGCTTGCCTTGCATATGTCTCACCCGGCTTCAATCCCCAACATGTCATAGAGTCCCTGAGTCTACCAGAAGTGATTCTTGAGTAACACTGGGTGTATCTCCCAAACAAAAGCAAACAAAAAAGCAATAGAGTGTCAGGGAGTCATTCGAAAGGCTGTAGTTCCTGGCCAGAGAAGTTGCCTCATTTGGGAAAGTATTCACTGTCAATTATTAGGAGGACAATGCACATCCAAGACATCCAAAAGACTGGAAACAGTCAGTGTTGAGGGATGTGATGAGAAAGGCCCCCTAATCCACAGGGAGTAAAAATTTCCACTCAATCAGCCTGTATGGAAAACAGGATGAAGATACCATAGAAAAATAAGAGGGCCCTGAAAGATAGCACAGTGTGTAAAGTGCTTGCCTTTAAATCCAAATTTAATCCCCAGGATCCCTGATGGTAACCTGAGCCTTCCAGGAGTGATTTCTGAGTGTAGAGTCAGGAATAAACCCTGAGTACTGCTGGGTGTGGCCAAAAAATAACAAAGAATAAAAGAACTGGCACATATTGGTGGGTGTCAGAGCAGTATTAAGGATGCCCCGGAGGGGGTTTGGTTCCTGGAGCTGTTGTGGAGAACGGTGTCATTTCTATGTCTGGGATCCAGGGTTCAAGGCTGGACCTGGCACAAGCATCTTAACTGCATCAATGTGGCCCTGAATAAAGAGTACAAGGAGATTATTTAGCCGACTTGAAGTTGTGGGAAGTTCTTTTTTTTTTTTTTTTTTGGGCCACACCCTGTGACGCTCAGGGGTTACTCCTGGCTATTTGCTCAGAAGTCGCTCCTGGCAGGCATGGGGGACCATATGGGAACCGGGGGATAGAACTGCGGTCCATCCTAGGTTAACGCAGGCACCTTATCTCCAGCGCCACTGCCCGGCCCCATGTGGGAAGTTCTAATGCTCAGGTGTAGGGCTCCCAAAACCTGCCAGAGAACCTAAGGAATGGATGTTATAATGGTCATTCAGTGTTCATAAGACCTCCTTCCATATCTGAAATACAATGAGGTCTTTTACCCAAAGAGAATCTTATAAGTAGTGGCAGAACAAACATAGTTTGATAATATATCAGATTCTGAGAAGAGTGAAGAGGGGGAGAACCACCCAACTGCCACCAATATTTCCAATTTTGTTAATGTTTCCTTTAGGGTCCAATTCATTCCATCAATTTTCTCTGAACTCTGAAATCTATAGGCACAATGTAATTTCCTATTGATGACAGTGGCCTTAGTTTCTTGAGTTTCTATAGTCCCTCTTGCCTTTACTCCCCTGGCAGCTTGGCTGCTGACCTTCCTCTTGCACATTTTCCCTAGAGATTTCACCACCTTACAAGTCATTAAGGATAGTATGGGTGAAGGTCCATCTTCTGTAACTTCTTCAGGCTCGCAACAGACTGTAGCCTCTACCGGCAAAGAGGGATAAACTCCCATGCTATCCTATCTTTTAATGATGGCCAAGGCAATTGACTAGCTCAGACTTGCAGTTATAAACATCTAAAAAAGATCAAATCAATTAGACAAAGGAATATCATTTAAAATGATCAGGCCGTGGAGCAGTAAATAGTCTTCTCTATGCTTGGGAGAACATAACAGTAGAAAATACTCCCTCTGGGATGATGGTACAGAAATTAGGCAACAGAAACCAAAATCACATAGTACTATACCTGTTTCCTGATCATTTAGATATCAGTGTGAGGTCAAGCTGCCAGTCTTTCTCAGGATAACATGTGTTATCTGGAAAGAAGCCCAGGAATTCCACTAGCTTCAGTATTAGCACATGAAGCATGGCCTTGAGTTACTTCTCTTACTTCTCCTAAATTCCCCTTACACTGTTTTGGCTTCCACTATTCTAGTCAGACTAGCGATAGCATATACAGTTTTTAGTATAGTAGTTGTAATGGCAAGTAGTTTTAATGGAGCCCTCACATGGACCTGAACCCTGGATCAAGACAGCATGGTGGGATTCCTGTTCTTGTGTTTGATTTTGGCTCTTTTCAGCTGGAGTGAGCCCAAAACCTCGGGCCACGTAGAGCCATTTTTAAAGATGGCCAAGGCCACTTCTGGGGTCAGAAGGGCCAGAGACAAAGGAGAGGTGAAAGTTTGGATCACCCCATCTGAGGCCCAGGACTGAGAGTTTTTGCAAAAAGTCCTTTTTCCAAAGACCTCGGCCTACTCAGAGATTGATGGAGAGCCCTAATTGGAAAAGGGCCAGAAAGAAAAAGCTTCTCTAAATGGACTGATTTCCTGAGTATGACCGTCAGTCTGGACTTGGGTTTTGACTTTTGAAATTTCGGACTCTGGGCTTGGACCACTTTGAACAATAGACACCCAGAAGCACCCGGCAGAGAAACTGCGGTGGAGAAGCTTGTGTCTATGGCAACTGCAGCAGAAGCTGGCATGACTCTCAGTGAAAGCATTGGCTGCTCCTTTCACCTGGTGCAGGGCCATTTTGCTTCGGTCCTGCTGTCGGGTGGGGCAGAGAAGCAGCTCAGTGCTCTTACAAGCTGCAACTGTGGATTACATCCGAACTGAGCAAGAAGCTCGCAAGCAAACCAGAGGCAGCAGGTGCGTCTGCAGGGCCTGGAACTCCATGAAAGTGAAGCCACGTGTTGAACTGCCTGGAAAGTTCACCGACTATTTACGTTTGGACAATTTGGTGGTGGTATAAAAATTTAAAAAGGGAAATAACAGTGAAGCCCAACTGAAAAATATGATTTGGAAACCATTTGCATCTAATTTTGGTCTAAGTCATTTTCTTGCTGATTTAAATGTGCTTTATATTTTTCATAGTTAATGTTCCCAAATGCATAATATTTTATTGTCTATTTTAATGTAGTAGTTTGTTTTCAAAATGTATGTATAAATGCTTTTGTACTTGTGTTTAGGGAAAGGCTAATAGGAACAAAGTTCCAGGAAAAAATGTTTGGTTACATAGCATTAAGAAGTATAGGAACAAGAAAGTTCCAGTAAAAAAAATGTTTGGTTAAATAGCATTAGGAAAAATAGGAACAAGGAAGTTCCAAGATAATGCTTCGTAAATGAGCACTAAGAAAATTTTAAGTTACAGGTATATTTTGCAGAAAAGTTATATTTATGGAAAAGGCTGGTATGTTAATTTTACACTTTAAACTTTGTTGCTATGGGAATATTAAATCCTGCCCTTTGGCTAAAGGTGGAGTCAGGAATACAAAGCTTACTACCCTTAATTTATATTCAGGGATGGGGTGATGTTGGGTTACTGATCCTAACCTTGATCAATAATTGAGCCCTATCCTAGGGTGTGACCTTGTAATAATATATTGAATTATTTCTTACTTGTTATTCTGCTCTCACTCTAGGGTGGTACCTGATTCTTGTCTATAAAAGCAAGGGTCTGTGGAAGACTGGGGCTTTATCTTGGGCTTATTCTGGGGCTTTTTTGTTTTAGTCTTATCCACTGAATAAAGCTGATTATTTCCTGAAGCCTGACTGCCTGTGAGTTTTCTACCCTCTGTTCTCCTGAACCCAGATACCCGCTGGCTGAACAGGGTGGCAGATGTGTGGTCCGAGATGGAGGAAAAAGACCTCATCCTCTTTCCCACCATCATCTAGCCCCTTCAAGGGCTGACTTGCAACAGAGCTGGAGGAAAAAGACCTCATCCTCCATCCCACCATCATCCAGCTTCTTCAAGGGATGACTTGCAACAGTAGTAAGTACACTTTCATCTGAGTTATCCAAGAGGAGTAAGCTTTAAGTTAAGACCACTAGAATGCATTTTTTTTCGGGCCACACCCATTTGATGCTCAGGGGTTACTCCTGGCTAAGCGCTCAGAAATTGCCCCTGGCTTGGGAGGACCATATGGGAAGCTGGGGGGATTGAACCTCAGTCCTTCCTTGGCTAGCGCTTGCAAGGCAGACACCTTCCCTCTAGTGCCACCTCACCAGCCCCAAGAATGCATTTAATTCAGTTAGCTACAGAAAAATAGTTTTTCTTTCCATCTTCACCATGAAACTCGTCCGATGACTGAATAAACTTGATTTGTTCCTTTGCATAAACTCAGCAATAATAAAGACATTTCAATTTGAGGAACCCCATTATTTACAGCTAATTTGGGGGATTTGGTCAAGAACAGAGCAGGTAGTTTATTAATAAAAAACATTAATAATGTTACAACAGGGTTACCAATCTTGAATTATGTAAAGATTCCAAGGTTAGGTCAGCATGATGAGTTGGAGGTGGCCCTGGGCTTCTTATCCTCTGTAGGAGTGTCCTGGTAGGAGGGACTCTGTCCCATCCCTTTCCAGGGTTGGGAGAGTTTCTGATATTCAGAATTTTTCTGAATGCAGAGAGCAGGGCCCAAGCTGTGACCAGTCCTTGCAGATCTAGACATTCCTAGATGATTTCCAATATCCCTACGCTACTCTGCCTCTCTGGTCTCCCTGAGGTTAGTATCTGTGGAGGTTACCAGGTCCCTGGTGGGTGCTGGAAAGGTCATTGCAAAGGTCCTTGATGCACACTTTTATATAGGACATGATGGAGAGGCTGGTGTTTACCCTTCGCACAATGATGAGGGTCTCCTGAAAGCAGAGTACTTGGAACAGTAACCGTTATTACTGTACCTCCTCCTATCATTTAATCTCAACCCCTTTCAACGCTGTTTCCCTGGAAGACAGCTTTGGGGGGCCCTCATTGACTTTTAAGATTTCTTGTCTGCATGAAGAGTAATTCCCACAGGTACCTGTGGGGTGGGCAGGCTCTAGGTCTAATGGAGTAGACTAAGGGATGTGTGTTGGATCAGAGGGTTGGATAGGCTCCATTTCTGAGGGAGGTGGCTGAGAAATGGGTTCTGGTCAGAGGGAAGAGGATTGAAATAAGATCCATGTCTGGGGAGGAGGTTGAAGAATACATCCTAGGTTGAAGATGAGGGCTAGAGATAGGATTCAAGAATGAGGGAAGAGGCTGAAGCGTGTGGCCCTATTTGAAATGGAGGCAAAACTATAGTACATGTGGGAGGACATTTGTTTTCCATGTGCCTAAGCTCACCAGAGGTAATCCCTGAGTACAGAATCAAGGATAACCCCTGAGCATTTCTGGTGTGTCCCCAAAGCAAAAAAAAATACTAAGTAAAATAAAATAGATAAATAAAAAATGTATCCAGAATCCACAGGATTCAAAACAGAATCCCATAGGATTCTGAGCTCAGGATTCCCTAAGCCTATCAGGAGTAAGCCTGAGCATAGCTAGGTGTGGCCTAAAACCAAAATAAATAAATAAAAATATAATAAAGTAATACAATGAAAGAATGAAAGAAGAGCTGGAGCAATAGCACAGTGGCTATGGTATTTGTCTTGCACTGACCAACGTAGGTTTTATCCCTGGCATTTCATATGATCCTGCAAGCCTTTAAGGAGTGATTTCTGAGTGTAGATCCAGTCAGGGGTAATAACAGCATTAACATAATAGGAATTTTAATATTTCTAGAGGAAGTCAGTCTGAAGACCTGCTAGGATATCCTAGAATGGGTAACTGATCTAAAATTCCTGAGGAATTTTTACCAGCGGGACCACTGGGAAGTTTTTTCTCTCAAGTATGGATGCTGGAAGATTCCTGAGAGAGTTCTCACCAAAAAGCCCTGTGAGTCTACCCTCTCAGTGTGGATAATTGAAGGAGATATTTTATTATTGAAACTGACATTCTGTTTCATTTACTATAAACATTGAATTGGCATATATACTCCCTTTGCTGTGTATATATATTAAAACCTTTATAATCCTAACATCAGGACTCTTACAGGCAATATAGCCTTGATTAAATTTATCTTTACTTGGAAAACTCACCATTAAAAACAATATTTTTTTCCCTTGTCTTTGAATGTCATAGCAGTTTGTAACAGAAAAGTATGCTTTGCTTCAGGGAATTCCCCTAGACACTTTGAATACCTGCTAACTAATTTACACTCCAAAAAGATTTGACCAGGGTAGCATTTGACTATTGAATTTTATCAGGTATAGATTTTGTACTTCTTTCATATAAGTTTATTGATTTTTTAATTTCCCCTTCCAAAAACCAGACCTTAGGAAGTTAATTACCTGTTATAGTTCTTAGATCTAAAAGATGCTCCCTCAAAAAAAGGAAATTTGATAAGGAAACCTTACTTCTTCCTAATCTCTAGGGCATCTAGGGCCTGGCCAGAGAGGAAGTACTTTGAGATGTTTAAAGATACCTTCCTTTTATTCTCTGGGCTTCTAACTGAACTGTATTCTAGTTTAAGGCCTGTAAACCACTTAGAGTCATGTGTATTATTTTAAAGATAAAACAATGCACACTTATAAGTTTCTGTTAACATAGATATGTTGTACTTTGCAAAGAAACAAAATGTAAGCATTCTTTTTTATACCTGTGAATGGCAATTTATCCCTTATAATAACTCCTAATCTAGAAATTAATCTTAGAATGTTATTTCTCCCATACATTCATTATGTGTTCTCAATTTCTTCATATTTCACCTCCCATGCATTCATTCTCCTTGAGAGATGTTAGAGAAGTTCTCTAACTCAAATTGATGGACCCCAAAGCTAGTCCATGAGAGAGCACCACTGGGTGTTTGTTTGGCCAAAACCAAACAAACAAAAAATGAGAGAGTGAAAAGGGGTGTTCAGGAAAAGTGGAACAAACCATGGTCCAGGACACAAGATACCAGGTCAGAGGTCAATGAGATTGTTTCTCATTTTGAAATGAGCACCCAGTGGGACTCAGGGATCACTCCCAGCTCAGTTCTCAGGGTACCAAAGCTCTCAGTTCAAGTCATCCCTGGTTGTGTGCTCAGGAGACCAAAGATTCCTGTGTTCCAGACCTGCACTAAGCCCATTGAGTTCTTTCTCTGGCCCATGTTAGGTATTTTAACACTATGCAGTCAGCCCTGCAACTTGGGCTCATTACACCATATCAAATGTGAGTCACTGGTGGTCCATTCTGGCACCAATATATTAAGTGATGTTGAGCTTGGACACAAATAGGGATCCCCATTTTGTGGGAAGGTAGATTAGAGGAACAGGGTAGTAAGAGAACCAAAGATTCTCTGCAGCCCAGTGCAGGTGTATGGAGGGAGAAGCTACTGGTCAGTATTAACCCAATTATTTTTCCCTTCTATTTGACTTTGGTTAGCCATCAACTGGCTCCCACTTCCTCTCCATCATTCCACCTTCTTCTTTCCTCTCCAATATTACCAGAAACAAAAACTGAGCAGAAGGAGAATCAAGACACATCAAATCAGTGTGACAGAAAAAGGAAGAGCCCCTAACCCACTCCCATGTACCTTCATAAACCCATCCATCAGACACTGAGTATGTCAGTGAGAAGCACAGTTGTCTGAGGCAGCAGGGACAGTGGGTGAAGGTGCTTCTCCTTAAGAGACTCTGTTCCTTCCTGTTCGCAGCACCTTCTTGGACTGTCAAAATTGAGTATATTCTGCTGGGTCCAGGATAGTGATTGGGACTCTCTGACTAGTCTAGTGTTTGTGGTAGAGGGTCTGAATATTCATGGCACCAGAGCTCCCCCATCTCGGCACACAACGGAGGTGTGAAGTTAATTCATGCAAGATTCTGGGGTTCCCCAAGGAAAGATCCTGAGGACTTATCTTGCTTTTTCTGTAAAGGGTTGTGAGGATGAGGTAAGTGGGACTAACTGTGCATATGGTGGGTCAGAATGGTATTACAACATTAGGTCATTTGCTTTGCAAGCAGTCAACCCAAGAGATAGACCAAGGTTTGATTCCCATAATCATATATGTTCCCTCAAGCCTAACAGAATGATTTCTTAGCACAGAACCAGGAGTAATCCCTTAGTTCCACCAGATGTGACCCCAAAACCAAAAAAATTACTCAGATGGTTGGGGTCTAGGGGATGCTCAAAGAAGGAAGGGAAGTGTGCCCTGAGGGGCCTGGAATGAAAAGGGCTTCAACTGATGTGCATTGTGGATAGGGACTTAATGAACTTCTTTGATTGATTAGAAACATTAACTGGAAGAAGAAAATGTCTCTGCCAAGGCCCTGTGGTAAAAAGAAGGCTGCTGCCTTTGAGGAGGTGTGGGTGAAACTTAGGCTAAGGTGAGGGGAAATGATCACAAGATTGCAAGGAAGACAAAATGGGTGCTGTAGGTGAGGGCAGAGCTCCAAACAGCAGCTACAGCAAACACAGCCAAAGCAGTAGTACAAGAGAGACCTGGAATAGGCTTGCGGAAGGAGTGGCTTTTGGGGAAATTGCTGGCCACTAATGGCTAAAGTAGTCCTAGGAGGTGGCTATCCTCTTGAGTGGAGAATAAGGGGGTAGGCAGAAATGCACAGTCCAAGTCTTTCTCTTTGACTTTTTATTCTGTCATGTGTCTCGTTGACCCTGGAAGCATTGGCCTGGACAATAGGAGTGACTACCCTGAACATCACACTTACATTTCATGGGATTTAGTTTCCAAAGCAAGAACAAGCACTTGAGATAGTCCAGTGGGTCAGCAGCTTGTCTTGTACTTGGCCAACTTGGGTTCCACCCAAGCACCATGTATGGTTCTCCAAAAATGACAGGAATGATCCCTGAGCACAGAGCCAAGAGAAAGTCATCAGTATCATTGGGAATAATCCTGAAAAATAACAACAGCAACCACAAAACATGATGGACAAAATTTTAAATTAAATACAAGATATGTGATCAATGCAGGCTCAAATGTAAATGGAGATGTTGGTAGTACTGGTGGGATGGAGGAGTGGGAGGTAGAGATTCTGGTGGGAATGATGGATATGCAGGTACTTGAATGATATGATGGAGATGCTGATTACTCTGGGTAGAGTAATGGAGATGCTGGCATTCCAAGTGGATAATGGAGACACTAGGCACCAGACGTTATGGTGGAGACATTGGTACTTTGGGTTTATTATGTTCAAGGTTCTGGTACACATGTGATGATGTAGATACTGATATTCAGTTGGGATGATGGAGATATTGGTGCTCCAGATGGGATATTGGAGAGGTTGGTACTGGGTAACATAATGAAGATGCTGGAGTTCTGGGTAGGATGATAGAGATGCTGATACTCCAGGTGGGATGATGGAAATGCTAGTACTTGGATGGGATGATGGAGATAGTGGTGCTCTGGGTGGGATGATGGAGATGCAGGTACTCCAGCGGATGTCAGGGTGAGAGATAGAGATGCCAGTACAGCACAAAAGATGGAGATACTGTAACTTGGTGAGATAGCGGATGAGAGAGTAGTGTTCCTTCTTCATTATTGTTGGCCTCATAGCCATGCCTGCTCCTCTGACATAAAGTAGCATTCAAAATTTATAAGGCATTCGTTTCTGGGACAACTGAGAGGCATGATACCACATACCCAGATCACATACCACACAAACATTCCTCACATACAAAAATGCACAAACACATAATGCAATCTTGTAACCTACAGTAGATAGAGTAAGCTCACAGCACCCAACCATTGGCCACAATATACGCACCAGGTCCTTACATACACACAACATTACACAGTCAGCATGTCCCTTCCAGATCTCATGTAACTCACACATCACTCACTCCCATACCACATACTCACCTCATACAGAAGATACTCCATGTTCTAATATAGTGCTCTGTGTAATAATATGTGCCATGTGCATTATGCAAAACGCCACCTATCTTAGACCATGCATGTATACTGTTTCTCTCTATTTTGATCATGTTTAACATGGCAGCCTGGCCCACGAGCATGACCTATTTTCCTCTGCATCCTTCCAGCACTGCAGGGTTAGTGCCCCTTTGTCTAACATCAACATCAACTATTCCAGGCATGAGAACTGAGCTAGGAAGAGATGTCAAAAATAAACAAATTATCAGAGCAGGATTCTGGGAGGTGGAAAAACTCCTGGGGAGATGGGGGAGAAATGGGCAGCAGCTCAAGTAGCCCCAGTCCAGACTTGACAATGCCTACAGTGCAGATCTAAGGTGATGAAAGCAGAAATAGGCCCCTAAGGAAATGAATGGTGGCACCATTGTGTGTGGTATCTGCACTGTCACTAGAACCCCACAGATAGGATTTGTGGTGTCTAGATCAGAAATAGAGTCCCTTTCTGGGAATTTAACCTGCTGTTAGGGATATCCATCAACCCCCTGAGCCTCTTTCTGCAGACAAAAGGAAAAGAGGACATGGGTGCACATACAAAGTCCAGAGGTGGGTGCCCAAGAAAAACTGGGCAGCCTTAAGAGCCCAGTGGTGGTATTTAGGGAGAAGAGTCAGGTCAGACAGGACCATTGGGGTGATTTTAGGACCTAGAACTTCATACTGAGTGAAATGAGAATCTCCTGGTGACTTCTGAGCACAGATGTGACATGAATTAACTTATTCCTTGTTTGTTTTGAAAGGAGCCAACATACTCAGCTGTGCTCAGGCCTTATTCCTGGTTCCGTGGTGGTGAATTGGTGATATTTCTTGGTGAAATTCTGCAGAACTATTTGTGCTGCAGTGGATCAAGCTGGATTAAGCCATCTTCAAGGCAAATGGCTTACTCATTCCTGTTCTGTCTCTCTGACCTTCAGCTTACCTCTTGGACCGACCCTTCTGGCTGCAGTGAGGCTAGAATTAGAGGGTGACAGGAATGAAAGAAGGACCCCCAATACTTGGGAAGAAGCATATGGGAAAGAAGGGTCACAGATCATGAGGAAGTACTGGAGATGGTGAGTAGTGGTCAGGACCTGTAGGGATGTTAACACCTTAAGCTTATGCCCAACAGGATTTCCTGGTGAAATTTCCTGGGGTGATGATGAGAGAGCTATTGAGAAAGGCAACGATTGTTCTGACTTGAGCAAGTGCAACTGAAGGGCTGCCTTAACCCTTACTGAAAAGCCCTTGGGGACCTGGAGTAATGGGAGTTGGGGTTGTGATTTTTGTCTTCAGGAAAGTGTGACAATCAGGAGTTTGCTCTGAGGGACCAATGTAAAGATTTCATTTGATAGTGGGTGCTCCTTTGGCATGAGATGCATACTGGTTGATCAGCAGGAGTGCTGTTGTCAAAGGTAGGGTGTCTGGTTCCATAGTGACCCCACAGGACCTGCATATATGAAGGTGGATTTTAAGTCCATCCAATAAATCACTTATATCCCAACTGAAGGGCATCTTGATTGTTTCCAGATTCTGGCTATTGTAAATAGTGCTGCAAAGACTATAGGTGTGAGGAAGACCTTTTTTGTATTGTATTTTTGTGTTCCTAGGATATATCCCTAGGAGTAGTAAAGCTACTATATGGAGCTCAATTGGAGCTCATATGGGAACTCAATTTCCAGTTTTTTTGAGGAATCTCCATATTGTTTTCTATAAAGGCAGGACTAGATGGCATTCCCATCAGAAGCAAATGAGAACTCTTTTCTCCCCACATCCTCATCAGCACTATCTGTTCTTGTTCTTTGTGATGTGTGATGTTCTCTGTGGTGTGATGGTACTTCATTGTTGTTTTGATTTGCATCTCCCTAAAGAAAGTGTTCATTTCTTCTCCTTATTTTTTGATGAGGTTAGTTTTTTTTATTGTTTAGTTCTGTCAGTGCCTTGCATATTTTGGATATTAACCCCTTATCTGATGGGTATTGGGTGAATAGTTTCTCCCATTCTGTGGATGACGTTTGTATTCTAGTCACTATTTTTTTTTGAGGTGCGGATGTTTCTCAGCTCAATATGATACCATAAGTTTATCTCAGTGTCCAGTTGTTTGGACAGTGTTATTTCCTCTTGGAAGATGCCTTTAATCTCAATGTCATGGAGTGTTTTACCTACATGCTTTACTATATACAATATGGTTTTGGGTATGATATCAAGGTATTTAATTCATTTGGATTTGACCTTTTTTCATGGTGTTAGATGGAGGTTTGAGATTTCTTTTTTCATGTGGTTGACCAGTTGTCCCTGAACCACTTGTTGAAGAGGATTTCCTTGTTCCATTTTGAATTTCTTGTCCCTTGTCCCTTTATCAAAGATTAATTTATTGAATGTCCAAGGAACATTTTATGAATACTATTCCATGGATATGAGTGTCTATTTCTTTTTTTATTTTTAATATATTGTTTTTTTATTTTATTTTAACACCTTAATTACATACATAATTGTGTTTGGGTTTCAGTCATGTAAAGAACACCACCCATCACCAGTGCAACATTCCCATCACCATTGTCCCAAACCTCCCTCCTCCCATGCACCCCCCCCCCCGCCTGTACTCTGGACAGGCTCTCCATTTCCCTCATATATTCTCATTATTAGGACAGTTCAAAATGTAGTTATTTCTCTAACTAAACTCATCACTCTTTGTGGTGAGCTTCATGAGGTGAGCTGAAACTTCCAGCTCTTTTCTCTTTTGTGTCTGAAAATTATTGTTATTTCAAGAATGTCTTTCATTTTTTTTAAAAACCCATAGATGAGTGATACCATTCTGCATTTTTCTCTCTCTCTCTCTGACTTATTTCACTCAGCATGAGAGATTCCATGTGCATCCATGTGCAGGAAAATTTCATAACTTTATCTCTTCTGACAGCTGCATAGTATTCCATTGTGTATATGTACCACAGTTTCTTTAGCCATTCATCTGTTGAAGGGCATCTAGATTGTTTCCAGAGTCCTGCTATGGTAAATAGTGCTGCAATGAATATAGGTGTAAGGAAGGGGTTTTTGTATTGTATTTTTGTGTTCCTAGGGTATATTCCTAGGATGGTATAGCTGGATCGTATGGGAGTTCGATTTCCATTTTCTGGAGGAATCTCCATATCGCTTTCCATAAAGGTTGAACTCCACGGCATTCCCACCAGCAGTGGATAAGAGTTCCTTTCTCTCCACATCCCCGCCAACACTGTTTGTTCTCGTTCTTTGTGATGTGTGCCATTCTCTGTGGTGTGAGGTGGTCCCTCATAGTTGTTTGATTTGCATCTCCCTGATGATTAGTGATGTGGAGCATTTTTTCATGTGTCTTTTGGCCATTTGTATTTCTTCCTTGTCAAAGTGCCTGTCCATTTCTTCTTCCCATTTTTTTATGGGATTAGATGCTTTTTTCTTGTAAAGTTCTGTCAGCGCCTTGTATATTTTGGAAATTAGCCCCTTATCTGATGGGTATTGGGTGAATAGTTTCTCCCACTCAGTGGGAGGCTCTTGTATCATGGGCACAATTTCCTTTGAGGTGCAGAAGCTTCTCAGCTTAATACTCCCACCTGTTAATATCTGCTTTCACCTGCTTGGAGTGTGCATTTTCCTCCTTGAATATGCTTATAGTCTCAATGTCCTGGAGTGTTTTGCCTAGTGTTGTTCTATGTATTTTATGGTTTCAGGTCTGATATCAAGGTCTTTCATCCATTTGGATTTCATCTTCGTACATGATGTTACCTGGGGGTCTAAGTTCAACTTTTTGCAAGTGGCTAGCCAGTTGTGCCAACACCACTTGTTGAAGAGGCTTTCTTTGCTCCATTTAGGATTTCTTGCCCCTTTATCAAAAATTAGGTGACTGTATGTCTGGGGAACACTTTCTGAGTATTCAAGCCTATTCCACTGACCTGAGGGCCTGTCCTTATGCAATACCATGCTGTTTTGATCACTGTTGCTTTGTAGTAGAGTTTGAAATTGGGGAAAGTAATTCCACCCATGTTCTTTTCCCAATGGTTGCTTTCGCTATTCTAGGGTGCTTATTGTTCCAAATGAACTTCAAAAGTGACTGATCCACTTCTTTGAAGAATGCCGTGGGTATCTTTAGAGGGATCACATTAAATCTGTATAATGCCTTGGGTAGTATTGCCATTTTGATGATGTTAATCCTGCCAATCCATGAGCAGGGTATGTGTTTCCATTTCCACGTATCCTCTCTTATTTCCTGAAGCAGAGTTTTATAGTTTTCTTTGTATAGGTCCTTCACATTTTTAGTCAAGTTGATTCCAAGATATTTAGTTTGTGTGGCACTATTGTGAATGGGGTTGTTTTCTTAATGTCCATTTCTTCCTTATTACTATTGGTGTATAGAAAGGCCATTGATTTCTGTGTGTTGATTTTGTAGCCTGCCACCTTGCAAATGAGTCTATTGTTTCTAGGAGCTTTTTGGTAGAGTCTTTAGGGTTTTCTAAGTAGAGCATCATGTCATCTGCAAAAAGTGAGAGCTTGACTTCTTCCTTTCCTATCTGGATTCCCTTGATATCTTTCTCTTGCCTAATTGCTATAACGAGTACTTCCAGTGCTATGTTAAATAGGAGTGGTGAGAGAGGACATCCTTGTCTTGTGCACGAATTTAGAGGGAAGGCTTTTAGTTTTTCTCCATTGAGGATAATATTTGCCACTGCCTTGTGGTAGATGGCATTAACTATATTGAGAAAGGTTCCTTCCATTCCCATCTTGCTGAAAGTTTTTGATCAAGAATGGGTGTTGAACCTTATCAAATGCTTTCTCTGCATCTATTGATATGATCATGTGATTTTTATTTTTCTTGTTGTTGATGTTGTGTATTATGTTGATAGATTTACGAATG
>PVKC010019743.1:0-18942 GCA_004027635.1 Crocidura indochinensis
AAAGGGCAGAGCTACAGAAAGGGAGCTGCAGAAAGAGAGTTACAGGAGCGGAGCTAAACGGAGCAAAAAGGGCAGAGCCCAGAAAGGGGCGGAGCTAAGCGGAGCAAAATGGCAGAGCTAGAGAACAGGCTGAGCTAAAGGGCTAGCAGGCAGAAGGGGCCCAGGGAGAGAGAGAGATGGGGAGAGACGGGGACTAAGAGAATAAGGAAAAGGGCCCACAGACAGAGAGTCTAATAGAGAATAAGAATAAGAAATATGGTTATACAGAGAAAAAGGTACAGTAGATTAGACAGAGAAGAATAAGATAGATACAAAGAGAAGATATAGATAAGCAGAAAAGAGTTATAAGTTTACTCAGAGAAGAAGAGTAAAGGACAGAGAGAGAAAGACTGAGAGAAAGAGAGAAGATAGAGAATAAGAAGTGTCCCCCCTAATAAAGAGATTAAAGCAGAAAGAAAAAAGAAGAATGTTGTCTTTACTCCAGAGTATTTTTATGCAACATTTTGGCGCCCAAACAGGATAAATTAATTCAGCAACATTGTAATGCAACATGCCTCAAATATTACTGTAAGAGAATTGTAATTCACTTCGACCACAATAAAAATCAAAAAAAAAAAATAGGGGGCCGGGCGGTGGCACTGGAGGTAAGGTGCCTGCGCTAACCTAGGATGGACCACGGTTCGATCCCCCGGTTCCCCATATGTTCCCCCAGGCCTGCCAGGAGCGACTTCTGAGCGAATAACCAGGAGGAACCCCTGAGCGTCACCGGGTGTAGCCCAAAAACCAAAAAAAAAAAAATTTAAATGGGCACATGGTCTGAAATCATATTGGGCTTTACAGTTCTCAAAGAGATTTTGTTGTTTTATTTTTTTGTTTTTGGGTCATACCCAGTGATACTTAGGGATTATTCCTGACTCTGCGATTTAAGGAATCACTACTGGCAATGTTCAGGGCACCATATAGAGGCCTGATCACTTTTAAGATGCAAGGAAGGCATCTTGCCACTATATACCACTCTGACCTGGTCCTTAGACTTATTTCAACACATTGGCAATTTCGGGATGTCTGACAAGTGGAAGCAAATAATTCCAATCTCTATTTTCTGTTAGAGTGAGATTGAGGCACCCTGGGGATGTGACAGGATCAGCCTCTGGGTTTCTCTCATTTTGAAAGCAGTTTCATTTGGAAGAGGGAAGAATGACCCCAGGCAGTAATCAAGATGTAGCCTAAGAACTCTAGACAAATACATTAGAGTCTAGTGAAAGAAAATCTCGCAACAAGTCTGCAGAACTTGAATGGAGAATGACCTGCAGAAGAGTGGCCCAGGCTCATAGATTAAAAGTGAAAAAGTCACCCATTGAAGAATGTGATCCAAAGAGGTTTCCCATCCCTATATTTGAAAATAACATTTGCTGCTAAGTCACTTAAACGTTGAAGAACAGAGTAGATACTGAATTGATGACTTTCAAGGCTATTTCCCTGGTGGTAGTTTGGAATAGAGGTCAGGGAGGCCATGGGGTAGAAAGGCATCCATAATGTTGAATTGGCAGGTATCAGTGAATTTGGAAGTCAAGTAAGTGTTCAGGATGATGTCTAAATTTATTGCTTGAAAAAATGGGTAGACAATATCCCAATGGGTTGATGATGTCTCTATTTCCATACATGGAAAAAGGAACAAATTTGATGTTGTAACTTAATTGCGATCATTCACAAATATCCTTATGTGTACAGTTCATTTTTACACAAGGCCCTGAGATAATATTACTCAATGTAACATTTAATAAAGTAATAATACTTAAATTTATCATTACTTGACTACTATGCATAGTGCTGTGCTTTTTACATTTGCTCCTTTGTGGGAGGCAGTGATGCTCAAGGTTTACTCCTGCCTCAACACTATTAATCACTCCTGGCAAAGCTCAGGGGGCCATGTGTAATACCAGGGTTCAAACTTGGAACAGCTGCATGCAAGACAAGCACATTGCACACTGTACTATCTCACTAGGGCTCATTATTCAATTTTCATAAATAGTCACATGAAGACATGGACACTATTATTTGAAATTTCTAATTTGCTCCACAGGTTGATAACCTCCGGAAACACAAAGTGTGTTTACAAGAATCGGGCAGTCTTTGAAACAGAAACGTGGAGCATTACAGTTCCTAGTGCTTAGAGGTACAATTTAACAGAGTAACTTACTATGGCCAACAGAATGTGGGTGGAAGAGAATCTTAGCTTCTCTGCTCTCTCTTCCTTTGCTGAGGTCACAAAGGAGGGCAAGTTCTCAGCTGGTATTGCTCTACTTTGATGTGTCTCTCAAAGGATCCCAGGAGAGGCAATGATACAAGTCTGTCCTAGCCTTATCTAACAATATTGGGCTTCTTGCCTCATTCATGGAAAAAACATCCCATGACATGAGCAGAAATGAGGTAAATGAGTCTGGAGAGAACATTGAAGATCTCTAGTTATAGCTCTAGGTTAGGGAAAAACACTTAGTAGAGGTTTATTTAGCCAAGCATATCAACTCCAAATATTGTGAGCTTTTTCTTTGCTGAGAAATTCTAATTTGTTCCTTTATTATTTTTATAGGAAAGTTTTGAGTTTAGTGCAAAATTAAGGGGGAAATATAAATATTGTTTATAGGCCTTTGCCAGCTCCCAGGCATAGTTTCTCCCATTATCAAATGAGGGTCCAGAAGATGATGCAGTCTTGAGCCTACCTCAACACACTGTAATTTTCAGGGTTCATTGTTTCACAAGGGTACACTATTCATTGGCCATAGGTATTCTGTGAGTTTGGAATATTACAACATAAGACAGTAATTTTATTTTCTCCTTCCTTCCCATCAGTGCATGGCAATCACTGATCTCTTTACGCTTAGATTCAACTTGTCTAGAGTTAAACCAGATCATTTAGTACCATGTCAGTTTGACTTGTTTTATTTAGTCAAGTACATGTAAGGCTCCATAATTTCATATTATCAAGGATCATATTTCAGTGTGTCATGCTGAATTATTCCAATTTCTGCCTGGATCACAGTCTAAACATACACATATTCTTTTTATTATTTTTAATGATATCTTTATTTAAACACCTTAATTACAAATATGATTGTAGTTAGGTTTCAGTCATGTAGAGAACACCCTCTTCATTGGTGCATCATTCCCACCACCAACATCCTAAATCTCCCCCCACCCCATCCCCAGCTGGACTCTAGACAGGCTTTGCACTTCCCTCATTCATTCACATTGTTATGATAGTTCTCAGTGTAGTTATTTCTCTAACTCTCTTTGTCTCTGAGGATTATTACAAAAATGTCTTTTATTTTTTAAGACCCATAGATGAGTGATATTATTCTGCATATATATATATATACATATATATATCCCTCTGACTTATTTCACTCAGCATAATAGATTCCATGTACATCCATGTATAGGAAAATTTCATGACTTCATCTCTTCATATATGGCTGCATAATAGTCCATTGTGTATATGTACCACAGTTTCTTTAGCTATTCATCTGTTGAGGGGCTCTTTTTTTTTTCCAGAGTCTGGCTATTATAAATAGCAAGGCAATGAATATAGGTGTGATGAAAGGATTGTTTTTTATTGAAATACACACATATTCAATTACTGAACTGAAATCACACATACACTTAGTCATCAAGCCTGGAGGTTCTTCCAAGTTTGGGTGACTATACACTTGTTCTGGAGGAGATTTTTGTTATGAACTTCATTTACCATCAGTGAGTAAATAAATACTCAGTGTATTGAGTATTTGAGAAAGATGGTTTTTGGAGTATATGGTTAAGTATCATATGTTCTGCTTATAGGAAACCATGAAAATCTCTTCCAATGTTTTCATCTCATTGTCAGTCCCCCCAGTGACGAATGAGTTCCCATAGTTCCATATCACCATCACCATTGAGTAGCATTAGTGTTCTTATTATCATTTCATTAAAGTTACTGGATCTAGTTTTAGAAACATTACAGAAATGTTAGACATGTGCACAGACTGGTTCAGCTCTGGCAATTAAAATGCATTTTCATTTTAAAAATTTAATAAGTGCTGCTATGAGCATTTGCCTTTCATCTGGATTATATGATATTTTGGTAATTATTATTTATTCATACACTTGTTTATAATTTGCTTTTTTGAGGTCACAGTGGCTGTGCTCAAGATTTACTCTTGCCTCTCTATTCAGGGATCACTCTAAGTCAGGGGGTCTCAAACTCGTGGCCCTCAGTACAACATTTTGTGGCTCGCGGCCTGCCTTCAAATATAATCACAATAAAAATCGCATCAGTAAGGAAAAAATTGCAGTTCGGGGTATGTAAATGTTTAATGCTCTTTTTTGCGAATTTTTTCTTACTCATGCGATTTTTTATTGCGAATATTCGGTAAGCAAATAATCACGGATACTTTGCAACTAGCGCAGAAGTCATTTCCGCTGCTCCTGCCCGCTGTCCCTTTTTGTGTGTGTGTATTCCCTTATGCGGCCCTGCCTCACCCCGACTTTGCCTCCTGCGGCCCCCAGGTAAATTGAGTTTGAGACCCCTGCTTTACAAGATCTGAACTTACATGCGTCCCAGACATCTTTGAGAAAGCAAAAGTATTCCTCAAACTCATCCCATTGGCTATTCAGATCCACTGTCTGTCTCCAAAGCCTGCCCCAGCTCATCTGCAAACTGTGGCTATCTTACTTTCTTGGGAAAGTTTATTCAAGCTTAAAGGCTTAGAGCTCCTTCCATAATCATGCCTGGCTCTGGAAACAGCCTCTTCTTTTATAAAGATATATGTCATGAAGTAAAGATGACTTTGAAATAATGGAAGACAATTGTTGCACAAAGAGAGAAGTGATTAACAAATGCAACAGGTCTTAGAATTCATCTACTCATGGCCCGAACTCACTGAATAGCTTACTTGGCATGCCTGTTATGAATTATGTCCCTCAAAGTTGTATTGAAACTACTCTCAGTGCTTCAGGATGTGACTGTATTTGGAAATGGCATATAGGAACTGTGATTTGTTAAGAGGGGTAAGACTGGAATTGAGTGGATTTCTTAATCACCATTACAGCATCCTTAAGAGAGAGAGACACACACACTGAGAGATGACTGCCTCATGATGGCAAAGGTGTGGATTAAAGTCATGTTTTTGCAGGGGATTAAGAGAAAATACAGCAGGTCAATCCTATACAGTGCAAGTGCCCTATCTATTGGACTATCCCTCTTTGTACTTCTGTCATTGTACTTTCTATTTGCAATAGGTAATAATTCATCTCCTTATTTTAGGAAACTTACTTTCTTATTTTTCTCTGAGCCTTCAGCTCTTAAAAGATCACCTCGAACAAGACAGTTATTTGATAAACTTAAGCTGAACAGATCCTACATTATTTTCTCAAAGATGCTATGAAATAGGCTCTATTTTAATTATTCCAGCCTCACTAGATCAGAAATTGAGGCTGAAATAATGGTGACATCTGTGACACATCTGACTTAAACCCAGAGTACCTAATTCGAACCCGTTTCCTTTTCAAGACATCATTATTTCCCCCTCCATATTGGAAAGAATGGGTTGAAACTGAATTGGTCCAGTTTCATGGCTGAGTTATATGAGATTTTTGGTTAAAATTGGACAAAAGTTGATAATAAATTTATCTTATGTCTTCATTGTGGCATTTATACAGGGATTTTTGATACTATTGAAGGAGTGACACCCAAGAGTCAGAGTTGATGGAATGAAAATCTCAGTGGAATCTTCTACAAATGTTTGAAGTATGTTTCTGGGTAGAAACTGGATCACTAGTCCCATGCAGCATCAACTTCAGAAGGTGTTTCACATGATGAGTTGTGCAGGGTTTTTATTAGCAAATTTATATATATGTACATATATACTTATATATTATATATATATATATATATATTTCAAATCTCTCACAATACCAGATCCTACACAAGGGTGTAAAGACCTGTACTAGTCTTAGTTAAGCCAGCTCTTTATGGGGTGAATTGCTTTCATCTTGTGAGCTTCCTCTTGTTTTTCTAAAGAATGGGGCTAATGTAATAACTCTTATCAGACTGCTCAAAGTCCCCAAGTTCTTCACAAAAGCCTTGCAGACTCTTGTGATATACCATACCACAATGTTTTAAAATTTTATTTCATTAAAAGAGCATGTATCCCATAGTTGATCATGATTCATTTCCTTCCAGATAAGTTAGAAAAATTGTCAAAAAATAGAAAGTGAAAAGAAGAAAAAGAAAGAGGAGTGGAGGATAAAAAGGAAATAAAGTGACAAGAAAATTTGTGAAAATTATTGCATCTCCCATGAGATCATTAAGTCATTGTCAGAAGATTTAGAAAGCTCTGGTTGCTTGGTGACCATTCTGTTACATCATATATTTCAGAACATTAAGTGATTTCTACTACATATTGGCCTCTAAGCTGCTGTGTGCTGTGTTCTCTTTGGGGGTGACAAATGAATGAAGTTGTGCTGCATGGTCCAGGAATTCAAACCAGTATAGGTGATACTGTGGCTTTTATGGGTATGATTATGACTGCCAGGCCTTCCAGGGGTATAAGAGAGTATGTGTGTGTGTGTGGGGGTGGTGGTGGCAGGGTTCCTTCACTCATCCCAAAAAAGTCCTAATATTAGCATACCTGAATTTTGCTTCTATTGATATCTCTGCAGAAAACTGTTAAAGGAGTAGTGTAGCAGGAACATAGGCCAAGCAGCAATTATGGATGAAGGGTGCATCAGGCAAGGCTGGGTCTTTCCCTTTCCCCCTGAACTTGTCGGCTTTCAGATGCATGGCCACTGTATCCATGATTTTTCACCTCTTGATTTACATCTCTTTTGAGACAGTAGATCTGTGGAGCTGGCCCAGTACAAACATGGTGACTAATTATGGTTGTTGTTATTTTTTCTTTGTTTTGGGGCTATACCCGATGACTCTCAAGGGTTACTCCTGGCTATGTGCTCAGAAATTGCTTCTGGCTTTGGGGACCATATGGGGGGCCAGGGATTGAATTCAGATCCACCCTGGGTCAGCCACATGCAAAGCTAACATCCTACCACTGAACTATCAGTCTGTCCCTCCATTATGTTTTTATTGTGTCTCTTGTATACCAGGTGGGGGAAGGCAAGTAGGCCAGTGTGACAGGAAAGCATTCAGTTATGAACAAAACACATCTAAGTCTGTAATGAGAATCCATAGGAGTTGTCTCTTTTAGCATAAGATCCTTTAGGCATGAAAAGATTGTTGTAGCCAGTTCATTTTCCATTTTTTCAACAGATTAACTGCTGGTCTGCTAGCCTGAAACAGGAATAATGAGCTTCTAAGAGCTGAAGGGACTTCTTCACGGGTTCATCTGTTTTCTATTTACTGAGTGTTAGACCTGTGCCCAAAAGTTCCACTTCACAAGGAGGCTGCTTGTTCATTCACATAGGGTAAGTAGCACTGGATCCAGCCAGCCCCAAGGATTCACTCTATAAGTAAGAATAGGTTTGAGATGGGCGAAGTGGAACTAGGTACTAAATTTTTCTCATTTCTTCTATTTGTGAATCTCAGTATAATTAACCCTACTCAGTAGGGTTTTTATCAGTAAATCAGCCTAAATTGTTGCCCTAAACTCAGCAAGAATCATCCGTATTTTTTTGTTGTTTAATACATTGATCTTATCACAGACAGAAAGTGCTAGAATAGAAACTTTCAAAGACCCCATTCTTAATTGTACTTCTGCTCATAAAGGTGAGAGAAACTGGAATATAGAATTCTTACAAGTCAATGGATATCTGGAAAGCGTTATTTTGAATTCTGTAATATAATTCTTCTAGAGTTCTTCGAGGAACTTGGGTAAAGAATGGTTTGGGGCTGAGAAGAGGGATCAAAGGCAGAATGCATGGTTTATATGTGTGAAGTCCTGGGGTCAATAACATTATTCTAAAAAATACATACAGGGGGCAGCGTGGATAGGGCTAGTATAGCAAATAGGGCTTTTGCCTTGCATGTGGCTGACCTAGGTTCAGCACTCCATATTATCTGTGAGCATTACCTGTAGTGATTCCTGAATTCAGAATTAGGAGTAAGCCTTGAGTACAACCAGGTGTGGCCTAATAACCAAAACCAAACAAAATTATCCCCCAGGAAACCAACTACAAACATACATATACTAATATACATGCATAATTTAATAGATGTAAAATAGATGCATGTATGTATTTAATGGGCATGCAGATATTTTCAATACGGTGGAACATGAACACAGGCAGAGGAAAACTAGAATTGTTTCCTGCTATCATGGAAGAAGAGATAGGGGACATTTATTTAATTCAATAATCCCTATATGTGTAGCTTAAAAC
Source organism: Crocidura indochinensis (assembly GCA_004027635.1). Lineage (NCBI taxonomy): Eukaryota > Metazoa > Chordata > Mammalia > Eulipotyphla > Soricidae > Crocidura > Crocidura indochinensis. The sequence goes on from PVKC010019743.1 coordinate 8,368, forward strand.
CTATAATAATTGAAACAGTCATACGATGACAGTTGACAAAAACTGAAAAACATCTTCTCTCCTATCCCCCTACTGTCAGAGGACCCAGTGATGTTAAACATCACTCAGCATGTCACTGATGGAGAAGTTTCCCAGGCTGTGAAGTCCAGCAACCGAGCCTGAAATGAGATAATTAAAAGAGTAATAATATGAATTCTTTGAGAGGGTAGGAGGAAAACAATGAAATGGGACAGGGGAAGGAAAGTCAAACTTTAGGACAATGTAAGTCAAATCTAAGGGCATTTTCCTTTGATTCTTTATCTTGGAGTAGCTCTGAAAACAATGCTTTCCAATCAGAATGAAGAAGCAGGATAATCTTCATTCTCTTTATCACTCTTTTTTTTCTCATTTTTGTGTGTAGGCCACACCTAGCAGAACTCAGAGGCCATTCCTAACTCTGGGGTCTGATGGTGCTTAGGGGACTATATGTGATACTGGGATGGAAGTGCCCTCATGTAAGGCAAACATGAACTCTACTCTGCCCAAATTTGTTTCTATATTCTCATCCTCTGGTTATTGGGGGAAAAGTATCTTCTTAGATTCTTGTTTCTCTTCCTTCAGCTTTTAGAAATGGACCTTATGGGAAAGTATGTCCTTAGATATAACAAAGTATGAAATAAGATATAATATATATCTTATATTTCTTATATATAAGAAATTTTGTTCTTAGATGCTTCCTGTTTCAGTGTGCAACGATCAAGTGAGTGCTGGCAGTATGTGTGAGGAGATGTGCAATCCTTATATGACTTGTCACCCACTGTGTCCTAAGAGTAAACCTTAACCACTATGCTATTGCTCCCCTGAAAGTATTTTCTAAAGAAAATCCCAGTTGCCTTGGATTACTCATTAATTTAAGGGGTAATATGGTTTATAGAAGGGTTCAAAATAGAATTCCAACTAAATACCCCTTATGTTCCATCAGTGAGGTCTAAGACATTGTGGGAGTTTGTTAGAATCACAAGAGTCTCGAGCTCAGCTGTGCTTCAGAGAAGAGGAATACATTTTTATGGTAGGGAAGTTCATAATGTCATCTAATCATGGCCTTGTGACAAAAACTAAATCTATGTCTAAAGAAAAAACTAGGCAGTTCTCGATCATTCATCCATTCCACAAGGATTTAATGATGCCTTGTTATTTGCAAGTCACTGTGGAAGACAGAAATGAATCAGGTAAGAAAAAGATGGAACATAGTTCTGGCCCTCTGAGAGGCTAAGTGACTGGAAACAGGTTTCAAATGGATCAAACGTGCATAGTGTTTTCAATGGGTGTTTAATGAATGCTGCAGCTTGAATTACAACTAAATTGCATTTATCTTGTATAAAAACCAACTATAAGTTGTGAAGAGGTTGTGCTTGGCATGAAGCAAACTAAGAAATAAAGGAGAACATTATTTTTAAGCCTCCTCCTTGGAGATGTGAAGGCATAAACAATTTTTTAATGCCAACTATTTACTTTATTTTTGTATTCCTCAATGAATGCTAATAAGACATCTCATTGCAGGTTGCCTTGGGCAGAAATAAATATTTTTCACTTGCAGTAATTAATTTATGGAAAAAATGTAGTCAGTGGGGTAAAGGGAATTTGTGAAATTCTGGGAATACTTGACAGCTTCTTATTGAAGCAGAAAGAAAATGTAGTGAGTGAATGGTATCATTTTGAAGCAAAAGCTTAGTTTTCTCTACAAGGTTATAACATGTGTTTTGGTTACTTTGTGTTTCTCTTCAGAGGTTTTGAATCATATTCTTGTAATAAGACTGCAAGTCTTTCTAAACAAAGCAAAGAAGGCATAATGCAAATGAAGATTTCCTAAAGATTCTTGGGAAATACCTTTTCTGTAATTTTAAGCAAGTGTCAAGTTGTATTAATTCTTATTCATATATGCACATAACTCCCAGTGCAAGTATTTGTACACAAATATTATTTGACAGCAGCTATTTATAAAATATAGAAATGTGGATGACTTGGTTGGCCAGCGGGCATTGCTACCAAGATATTGCTGAGCATTTCTGGAATCCCTTACTGCTCAATGTGCCATTTTGATGATGATACTTTTGATATTTTAGTTCAGGTTCCCCAAAAGAAGAGCCTGAATTTGGGGACTGTGTCAAGAAGTTCATTGAAAGGGACACCTCAAAATAGGAACTGCAGGAAGAATCTGAATAAAGCTATGATTTTAGGAGAAATCTAGCCTGAGCTGATTGCCACCGAGAATTCTGGAAAGTAAATCATGCCAAAGGGGACCCCCAAAGATCAGAATGCACTGTCCTCTCATGTCAGTTGAACACAGATGTCGGAGAGAGGTATGCTGTTTCCAGGGTAAGGTATCTGCTCGTCAACGCCAATTTTTGTTTGGAGAATTAAATTGGCGATTCCTCTCTATATTAGCACCAGGGAGCTGGGAGATGGTGTGTCATTCCAAATAAAGGGAATCTGGTTGAAACACAGGACTATTTCATTGTATTTGCTTCAGAAATCAATAATGGAACAATATAATGACTAGTTGATTGGCAAAAATAAAACTTTCCAACCAAAACCAATATGGTCCTTGACATTCAAACTAAAGAGAAAGTTCTTAAAAGAGGTGCTCTCATTATTTCTGGTCTCCTGGTTTTGCAAATGCTTATATAATTTTCTAATATTCTGGGATGCAGATATTCTGGATCCAGTCCTTCTACTGGCAAAGGGGCATCAGTAACAGATGGAAGGTGTAATGAGAGTTCAGTGCTGGAGATAGAGCTTGCTCAGAATTGGCTGGCCATGATGGAAAACATACGTCAAAACAATTTGAGCTCTGCAAAGACATAGTCAAAGGCACCGGCATACACTCATAACCTCTTACTACTCTAAGGATTGGCTTTGTTCACTTGGTTGAGAAGCATTGAAATGTCAAACATTTTTTGGCAAGAGGATCCCAAAATAATGAAACAATTTTGTGACTCAACAAAGCCCCGTAAATTGCTACGGTAGAGCCAGGGGGAAGCAGTTTCCTTGTAAATAGATGGCAATAGAAGAGACCTTGCTTTTTATGGGTGGTTTGATGATATCCAGAGGGTTACATTCACCATCTGAGTAAGCATAGAGAAAGGAATTGTGCATTAGCAAGGCACAATTTCATATTGTTGATCGGCTAATCTGTGTAGGTAAGAACGTTAGTTTACTATCCCAGAAAAGTCTCATTCCAAACTGTGTTTATTGATCATTCTTTTATTAAGAAAGTCAGCTCATGAATACACAAAAGGGTATTTTTCTGTGAAGGCAAGGAGGAGAGAGTTAGATCACTCTGTGGAAAACAAGGCAAATACAGGGGCAAGAAAAATGGAAATTGGGGTCTGAGTCAACCTGATTGAAAAGGATATTTAAGCCCATGAGGTGTTTCACCAGTTTTGATTGTCCCTGAGCATGGACTCTAGGAATTGAGTAAAATTTCCCTCTAGGTTATTTGGTAAATTTAGCATAAATACAATATAGGGCCATTCTTCTGTGGTAAATTTATTACAACTACCATGCATGATATTTTTTTAACCTGGCAAATGCAGCAGCAATACTGTGTATTGCTATGTTTATTTGGTATGGCATGTTTATGTATGACTTCTTAAATTGGTAAATCAGCACAGCTATAATCTATGGCTTTATTACATACATGCAGAATTGTCAGAGTCAGTGGTTTTCAAGTGAGCATTGAAAAGGACACACTTAGGGCTACAGCAGAATTTAGAAGGCACCAGAAGCCAAAGTAGTTCAATTCTCCTGTTTTCTCTGGAGTCTTGTCTCTATTTTCTGAATTTATTTACACAAGAGACAGGGTGTCGTCCATGTTTGCTTTGTAGATAAGTTATCATGGCTACATCCCCTAAAGGACACCAGTGATCATTGAACCTCTATACTTTTTCAGGTTTCCTTCCATAGACTACCAAGTATGCCAGCTTATCCAACACTGGACACTCAATCACATGTCTTCCTTTGACCTAGTATACTTTTACAGAAGTGTTCTCCTATGAGACATACATGGCTGCCTTCATTTGGTGGAGAGAGTCATTAGAAGGTGACATGTACAAGACTATGGAGGCAAGACAGCATGGCCATCTTCTACCTGATGAGATAAAGATCAATATCAGTGAGGATCATAAATTAGAATAAAGATTAGTGAGTCTGTAATCAGGCTCATTTAAAAGCAATATTCTTAGGGATTAAATTCTTTATAAAGATTATAAGGATTATATATGCATTTTAATGTGTAGAAATATAATGCAGTCTTCTAGATAATTCCTCCCAAAGCAGAAGAAGCTTTTCCATTTGACACAACAGCCAGTTTAAAGTCAATGCATATGTATGGTGGCTTTCAATACATCTATCTTGTTTTCTCAATAATTTAAAGGTGATTCCTTAAAAACTGTTCCCAATTACTTGATACATTTTTAATAAAAGTTATTTTCCTCTTAATATCAAAATTAAATTACCTCTCATTTCCCATCTTTCCACTTTCACCTTGAAGAAAATGTGTTTACTTCTCTCCTAAATACATTTTTGCATTTGTTATTTATTTTTGCTAACAACCTTAGGATGTACCATCTAGTTTCTCATTTAGTTGCTAGATCCAAGTTCATTTTCAACAATTCTGCATTCTGTATTTTCCTTACCTACTAATGCCTACTCCATTGTCACAGAGAGTAGGAAAAGGAGAATGAAATAGAAAAGCAAGGTCAGGTGCCATGTTATGTGTCAGGCTCAGAACAAGAGGCTGAATTTTCCAGTTAAAGGAGATATTCCTATTTTTACCCATTTCTGATCTTACCTGTCTCTCATTCTCAGTACTTGTCCTCCTCCTTTACTAACATATGGATGTCCCTTACCTGATTCTTTAGCCCCTTGTAGTTTCTGAGGCCCTGCTATGCTGTTCCTCTTTATCCATGGTATATCAAGTTTCTCTGTTAGGGAATAAATCAGAGGCAAGAGTACTAGATTTGATTTAATAGCTTTTCCACATCTCATCTTAAAACTCCTTCTATAATAAATATTATTTTGCATTTGCTCACAAAGGTGTTTTATAGAGGGAAGGCTTTGCAGTTATCTCATTTTTTCCAACTGTAGTGAAGATAAATTCTGATTTTTTGTTGATCCTTATATCATTCTCCTTAAAAACAACTTTCAACTTTAACAAAAGATAAATATACAGGGACAAAGTAACATATTATGGAAAATTATTAGCATTAGAAACTATCCTGATGATCAGATCAGATCACTCTGAGATCTCACTCAGTGAATTCCAGGCTAGGGTTCCTTCCAAGAGGGTCAGCATAAACACTCCGCATTATCTCCTTGTGTAAATCCCAAATCTGACTTCTTGACTCTGAAAGAGTAACAGAGTATGCTATAGCACCTTTCAACTATTATCTGTTTGTGTATCTGTGAGAGAGTCATTAATTCAGCTCACATGTTTCCACACACAGGAACTAGTCCTGGTTCTATGTTCAAAAATGACCCTAGATAGTGCTCAGGAGACCATACATGGTGATTTGCATTTAAGGCATGTCTCTGTGTAAGCATTTATGCACCTATATAGTGTGCGTGTATGTATGCATGTATAGGGGCAAGGGATGATAACAATGAAGTGTTTGAGGCAAAGTAGAACTTGAAAAACTATAAATTTGGTTTTGTTTGTTTTGGGGCCACATCCTTGCTGTGCATACAAGCTTACTTTTTGTTCTACATTGAGAAATTATTTCTGACAGGATTTGGGGGTCTATATGTGGTGCCAAGATTAAACCTGCATTGTCACATGCACAGCAAGCATTCTACATATAGTTCTATCTCTCTAGTCTTAGGTGTTGAAAATATGGAAGAAAAGCTACATGGTGGATGGGTATGAGGGCAGAGAGAGCTCAAGAATTTGAGAGTTTGCTTTACATGTAGAAGGTTCCAAATTTGGCACCAGTGATTCTCTCTCTTTCTTTCTCTATTTCTCTCTGTCTCTCTGTCTCTCTCTGTCTTTGTCTCTCTCTCTTTTGGTTTTTTGGTCCACACCCGGTGACGCTCAGGGGCTACTCCTGGCTATGCACTGAGAAATCACTCTTGGCTTGGAAAATCATATGGGATACCTGGGGATTGAACCACAGTGTGTCCTAGGTCAGCTGTTTGCAAGGCAAATGTCCTACCACTGCGCCATTGCACTGGCCCCATCAGTGATTACTTTAGTACAGCATTGGGAATGGCCCCATTGTATGGCTGGGCGTGGCCCCAAAAGCACCACTCCCTCCAAAACTATTCCCCAAAAGAAAAACTCCATTCAGAGTGGAGGAGTTAGAGAACAGAGTACAGTGAGTTTGGAGAATAAAGGATGGGAATTAAGAAGAACCAAATTGGCTTGAATCAATCTGTGACTCACAAGAACTTAGTTTTCCCTTGAACTAGTTGATAGAGACTGGACATCATTAAACAAGGACTGTTTTTAGAAACCTGGTGCTATAATGGATGGAGGGCGAGATGCCAGTTGCAGGCCCCAAGTCAGATCTAGAATGATGTATGTCTTAAGGTACATTTGGTTATCAAGAAACTGAAATGAATTGACTCAAGTAGAATAAAATTGAGAGAAAGAAAAAGAGAGAGCAAGAGAGAAAGGAGAGTATGGTAGAATTCTGACCATCCTTCCTCACTACCACTTCTATCCCATTCTGGGGGTGGTGGGGAGAATTGGGGAACTCAGGTCTGGAAGCAACGTAGACACAGCAAATAATCCACACAAAATTGAAGAGATAAAACAGGTTCAGGAAACTTCCCCCACAAACTCTCTCCAAGCAGGCAAAGATACCAGCAGGTGGACAGACAAGCTGTGGAACAGAAGCTGCAAGCAGTTTCTCTAACCCTGGGAGAAGAGGGACCACAACCATGGTGGAGAACACGTAGGTAAGGGACCAATTTAGAGGTACTTCCAGTCCTTGAGTGACAAGCAAAAGCAAGGAAGAATTATCCTGAATAGAGCAAAAACCGATTACTCCAACAAGAGATGAAACACCTTGGATTTATAATATAGGTGCCAATAAGTAAGTCACTAGGCCAAGGGCTGCTGTTTTGGTTCTGGCTGGAGGGTGTTATTTATGACCCCTAGACAATCATTTCAGTCTTATTAGACTCCTTTAAATATTGACTAATATCAAAAACAAGGAAGCCACAGCAGATACCCTCAAGACAGAAATCCCATCTTCACCAGAAGAAAAGTTGAACCCTCAGTTGGCTATGATTGCTCAAGATGTCATCTGAAGGTGAGATGAAGTGGAATGGGTATGTGACCAAAATCATAATCTTGAAAGGAGGGAACAGGAGAAACTGAAACTGGCCTGATCCTGTCAACACAGTAGTTACTGCATGATTAAGTCTATCTGTTCTTAGAATGGCTCTTGGAAACAGACTAATAATTGATCAATTTTAAAGTATAGCTTTTCTTTGGAAGAAAAACACAGTATTAGCATTAAAAGTCAGACTTTGGATACAAACATCAGTTTACAATTCCAGACTCAACTACCAGGTATGTGTGTCTGATGGTTGAAAACCAGATTTATTGATTGTTATCTACACAATTGATACACCAAACATCATCCCCCACTGCAGAAAGCTTTGCAGGCTCTGAAATTAAATGACAGAAACAGAAATCTTGGAAAAGCACAAGGGTTCCTGGTATTTTTTTCTTGGGAAACAATACCAATACTCAAAATGAACAGTATTCCCAGCTTGCTTAATATATAACTATTTCTTGCCAGCTATCATAAAATGTAGCTAGAAGTTGTGATGTGATCAGAAATCTGTGGCTCAAAATCAACTTTGGGAATTAGTAAAGTAAGTATGAATTTTAAATGACTCCTTCTAAAATGTCCAGTTTCCAACTCTAGGTTCTGAAATGCAAAGGAGATGGTTAAAAAAAAGAGCTTTTCTGCTGGGAAACCTTAGTAGGATATTACTATGCCTCTGTCTAGACATTACTGCACCCCTTCAAGGAACAGATGGACTTAAATATGAATGAATGAAATGATAACCCAGGCATAATTAGTCGGGAGGAATAATGAGACTGTTATTAGGCTGGGGAGATGCAGTATTAGAGAAAGCTCCCCTCACCCATCTGTCACTGTCCAGAACTTATTATAAGGGATATGGGCTGGGGTGGGAACTTGAAGAACTTTCTTCTAAAGGATCAGTCTATCGTTTCTGCCAAACATACTGACCCTGTTGCAGTTTGGCAAATGTCTCTCCTGGGAGAAAGAAAAGATAGTTTTCAAGGCTGCCCAGCCCACATAACCACTAAAATGGAAATGAAATTACTTGAATGGTTTCTGTATTCCCTCTTGCACTCATATATAAAAAATCACATGAAGACATAACGCTTCTGCATGTATACCTCAAATAACCCCTCTCATCCCAGTAGCTGTTTTTCTGTCTTTAAATACCAAAAAAATAAAATAAAAAAACATAGGGGTATTGACTAGAGTCTGGAAGAAGGAGCCCTTTTTGGGAGTTGTTATCAGAATCATACCATTGAGCTATTTATTGGATGTAGAAGGCACAGAAGCAAGAAGGGGACACAGAGATGTGAGAAGGTGTCAACTTATTTCCTTTGTAACCCCTTGGGAGAGCTCAGAAATGGCTGTTCTGTCCCCACTTTGGTGAGGAAAGGCAAGAGAGAGGACAATTCCGTTGCTTCTTGCATATGCTTCTTGCTTCCTGTTCCTTGCTTAAGTGACACTGAAAGTTGACACATCAGACAACCGAGGGACTTTTAACAAAGGACACCCACCCCAAAAGAAAAGTGGAAGAGGACCCGAGAATGAGGAGCATGCTATGTGCTCAGTACGGCCTTTTATCTGCCACCCAAGAAGCACAATGTGTAGGAGAATACTGTGTACACTCACCAGCCAAAGGGTCAAGGGAAATCCAGATTTGTAGGATAAAAGACACATAGGATAAAAGTCTCTCTTGCCCTGCTCCCTTTATAGCTCCTTTGTGGAAGTTGAACAAAAAAGGAAATCTTGAACTCGAAGCAAGGTTTAGAATCCTTTGAAAATGATATTGACCCCAGACTCTGCTTTTCTAATTCCTGTCTGAGCTCGCTTTGACTCTGACTTGGGGGCCTGGTGAAAGTTCTGAGCTTAGGAGAGTTAGGTTCATGGGTGGGCTGTGTTCCACAGCTAGAAAACCAATGAGGAGTATCTTCAGGTGCAAATAAAACAAACAGGGGCCAGAGAGATAACACAGAGGTAGGGTGTTTGCCTTGCAAGCAGCCAACCCAGAACAGCAGGTGGTTCAAATGCCGACATCCCATATTGTCCCCAGAGCCAGCCAGGAGCGATTTCTGAGTGCAGACCCAGGAATAACCCGAGTGCAACTGGGTGTGACCCAAAAACAAAACCAAAACATACAAACCCACAAACAACTGTTTGGTTCATGCAGAATCTCAGTTTGAACAAGCAGTGTGTTAGGGACTCAGATGCCAGCCATCCTCTGCTCCTCAACATCCATCCTGCAGCCAGGTGTACATTTTAGCATCTTTCCTGTTGCCTTGTTTTCAGAACAGTTTTGGACTTGTAGGGAAGGAGCAGAATTGTGTGCAGAAGGAGCTAAAGTGGAGGGGATAGAGCAGGTAACTGGACAATGCCAGCCACCTGTCTCTTTTTTATTAGAAGAAAATATGTCCCAAAGCTCTCTTATTCTACTTCACCTTAAATTCTAGTATATCCAGGGAATCAAATACTGCAGAAACTCAGTGATCCATCTTCAATTGCACAGCCACTAAGTGATGTCTTTGACAGAAACCAAAACCAAGATCAAGCCAGACACTCATTCCTGAGCATACTGGGCTTGACATGCTGCTCTCTGGGTTTGAATGTCTCCAACTTTCCATCTAAAAAATTCTAGGTGGAGCCAGAGTGATAAAGCAGTGGTAGGGCATTTGCCTTGCACATAGCTGACCCAGGACAGACCTGGGTTCAATCCCTGGCATCCCATATGGTCCCCCAAAGCCAGGAGTGATTTCTGAGCACATAGCCAGGAGTAACTGCTGAGTAGCACCAGGTATGGCCTAAAATCCATAGAAAACATTCTAGGAATAACTTAGGGTAGTAGATATTTTGTAATGCCTCTGGGCTTAGAGTATTCCATACAAAGAGGTTTCAGTAATTTAGGACAGACGCTTGTTGGTATTCAAGGAAGGCACCATTTTGAGCAAAAACCTAGCACTTCCCAGTCACAGTCATCTAATGTCATGAATATGCCTTATAACAGGTGGCCTCCCATGGGTTCTAGGTAGGTGGAAAGCTTTAATGTGCCTTTGTGAAACAAGCAATTTAGCAGATGGCACTTAAAGCTTCCACTATTGTTAATGTGCTTCAGAGACAGAGGCAGGTAGATTGTGGCCCAGGGGCCACATCCAGCCAATGGACTATTTGTGTTGAATATTTGAACTAAGCACATTTTGAGTTTGTTGATTTTGGGCTACACCAGGGTTTTTCAGGACTTACACCTGGCTTTACGCTTAGAGGATCATTGCTGGCATGG
>PVKC010019744.1:0-18949 GCA_004027635.1 Crocidura indochinensis
AAAGAAAGAAAGAAAAAGAAAAAACAAAGGCAAAACGCCCCATGATATTGAGATTAAAGGCATCTTAAAAAACAAAAAACGAACAAACAAAAAACAGCACGGCCCAAGCAAGTGGAAGTAGTGATAAATAAGTGGAACAACAATAAACTGAGAAGCTTATGTACTTCAAAGGAAATAATGACTAGGATACAAAGTCTATCCATGGAATGAGAGAAACTATTCACCCAATATGATTTGATAAGCAGCTAATATCTAAGATATATAAGCTACTGACAGAACTGAAAAAGAAAAACAAAATCTAACTCCATAAAAATGGGGAGAGAAAATGAACAGACATTTCCTCAAAGAAGAAATAAAGATGGCCAAAAGACATTTGAAAAATATGCTCCACATCACTAATCCTCAGGGAGATACAAATCAAAACAACAATAAGTTATCATCTCACGCCATAGAGAATGACTCATCATAAAGAACAAGAACATCCAGTTCTGGCATGGATATGGGAGAATGGAACACTCTTTCACTGTTGGTGGGATGTTGTCTAGTCCAGTCTTTTTGAAAAACAAAATGGATATTTCTTAAAAGCCTGAAAATTGAGTTTCCTTATGATCCAACAAGACCACTTCTAGGGCTGTACCCTAGGAACACAAAAACACAATACAAAATTTCCCTCTACACTCCTATGTTCATAGTAGTGCTATTTATGATAACCAGAATCTGGAAGTAACCCAGGTGCCTGACAAGAGATGAGTGGCTAAAGAAACTGGTTTTTCTACACAGTAGAATACTATGCAGCCAATAAGAAGAATTGTCTTGAAATTTGCTTATACATGAATGGACATGGAGAATATTAAGCTGAGACCAGTAAGTTAGAGGGAGGGGGATAAACAGTATACTATCACTCATCTGTGGGATATAAGGAGAATTAAAGGCATTGTGAGGATTAATCAAGAGACAATAGACATGAGGAGGACTAGCCCATGGTAGGAAGCTTTCCACAAAGAGTTGAGAGCAGAGTTAGAGTAAAGAAGGGTCTAAATACATCTAATACAAAGGGACATCATGGCATCCTTTTATTTGCAGCATTACAAATCACAATGTCAAAAAAGAAGAGTGTGGGAGAGAGGGAGAGAAAGAGTGAAGTAAAATGCCTGTGCCAGAGGCAGTGATAGGTTGGGTAGGAGGGTGAGATAGAAACTGTTGTCATTGGTGGCAGGAAATGTGCACTGGTGAAAATTATTGTACACTGTATGACTGTAACTCAATCATGAACAACATTATCTGTAGGGAAAAAACTATGTTATGAACAACATTGTAACCACAGTGTTTAAATAAAAACATAATTTAAAATAATTTAAAAACATATTGGTTAGTATTTCTCCTGATATAATATAATTGGTTTTGGTAACAGGGTAGTGATAACCAAATCAAATATATTTGGAAGTGTCTTTTTTTGATTTGGGGGAAGATTTTGAGAAGAAAAGATTAAGTTATTTGATGGTTTGTTAAACACGATAAAGCCATCTGGCTTGAGATTTGTTTGGGGAGGAGAGTTTGGATTACAGTTTCAATTTCCACATTGATTGATTATCACTTTTGTTTAATAGTTTTTTGTATTAAAATTCTTTTAAGATATTTGATGACTTTTTAAAATATTATTCTTGATTCCAAACTTTATATTAATTAAAGGAAGAATCACATGCTTTAAAAATGTAAAGGTAGAAACTGCAAGATAACACAGACATAAGGGCATACATCTTGAACTAGTTTAAATTCCTGATATTCAAGTCCCAAAACATTGCCAAATAATGTCAGTGGGCCCCCAGGAACCTTGGGAAAAAATCCTGGAATCCCTGAGTACTAATGGAGTTTCCCAGGTAATTCCCAATACCACAAATATACCATCTTTCGGAAACCTGATTCCCCATGGCTATGAGTCCATTAGTCCCTTGTAGTGCCCAATAGTTCAATAGTATGTATGCATCATGCTCAGAGAAAAAAAAAGCACTGTATATAGTTACTTTTAAGGGAGTCCAGGAAAGGATAGTCTTGACTCATTTTTTTTTATCCAAACGCCATCCACAGATAATGGATATTTTAAGTGAGGGGACCAGATTTCTTGCGGTGGTCATTAGTTTACTTGTAGTACAAATGAAAATAATAAATGTCTTATAAATTATTTGGTCATTATTGCAATAACGAACAGGGTTCACATTTATCTTGTTTACTTTCCTGAAGCCATAATTGTTCTCACAAAATCCTTTCAAACAGAAAAAGTACAAGTACAATATACTTCCATTTTAAAATAAAGAGCAGGAGAGCTTAATGTGGACTATTTGCATATGTTAAACCAAAACATTAGTTTATATTATAAATTCATGCCTAAAGAACAAAATTTTGCATGAATATCCATTTTTCCCTTATATTAACAAAGATTAAGCATTTAGCTATCCCCATGAATATGGCTGGAGACCTTGAGAACCAAAATAAAACATAATGTTTAATTTATTTTTCAGTCACATTAGCATTCGTCTTTTAGCTCTGACTTTAATTTTCAGTGCCATTGCTCTTCTACGCATAGAAGCATAAAATTTTTGTATCAGTTGCATAATTTTGTCAAAATAACCTAACCTGTAATTAGATGACACAAATGTATACATTAAGTGTTTTGCTAGCACGTAATTTGTATAATAATTAGCAAATCTTACCTGGAAAAAACAATTTGCTACATTTATGTTATTATTTTTACAATAAAAATGTCTTTAAAAGTTCTCCATCAGACATGATATACACAGTCCTCTAATCATTAGATTGTCATCTGACAAGTATAAAATAGTTTATAATTCTCAAATATGTGGTCTACATATGACCCAACTTCCATTTTCAAATACAGAAATAGTCTCACTGTTGAATTTTGAAACATAAACTTTTCATGTATTCAAAGATATGCTCAAGGCTTAATATAATCTTATGAATTTTCTTATAATCACTAAATCACATGTGATGACACACATTAAAAAAATAACAGGGCCAGGGCCAAGGATGTGATTCAGTGAGAGGGTCCATGTCTCATTTTTGTGAGGCCCTGTGTTCATTATCCTAACATAGCAAAAAATTTAAATGAACAAAAATGAGATAAAATTCATCTCTGCCCTTCAAATACCTTATAATCCACAAAATAAACAGAACATCCACATTGGCATTAGTATATCACAAAATATTCTGCATTTTTTTCAAAGAAAAATTATACATTTTCATTTTTAATTTCTAAAATATAATTATTCTGAAATTGATACAATAAAAAGCTAGTATTTTCCCTTAAAGTGTTATATGCAATATACCTCTGAAAGAAGCATAATTGGAGAAACACTATTGTCTAGTGCCTAAAAAAAAAGGAAAATAAGAGTGATGTACTATATATCCTTCTTAAAACAGTCTGACATCGTGAGAACTTAATAGGCCCATTTCTCAGAAGAAATAGCAGGGACTCTAAAAGTCCAATGTTTGGAGTTGGCAGTATTGAGAGTGGGAAAATTTGGTAATTAGTGAAGCTAACAATGAAGTCCTGCTTGGATAACTTTCTGCTACATCAAAATGCCTTATACCAAGAGAAAAATGGAAGCTATTAAAATAGCATCAGGAGGCTCAATGGAGGAACACTATAGGACACAGAGAAGTGGGAGAAATCTTTCCAGTAAATATGTTTAACATACTGAAAGATATGAAGTTACATATTTGCAAAATAGAAGCCTATAGCAGTTGAAGTCAATGTAGAATCTACTATACTTTTCATTTGTAAAGTCTACAACAATAATGGTAAATTTCTCAAAAACAAGATTTGGTTTTCCATAAAATAGATAAATCAGAACAGACTGAATTACAAAGCATTTACTATAACTAATTATTCATTAGCTAATTTTTCATTCATTCAGCATGTAAGTAGCACTTAATATATGCCAGAACTGCTTGAAAAGAGTGAGATTAAAATGACTATCAAGCAAAATGTGTGGTTTATTTTAACATGACACCTGTTAAAAGCTATCATCTCTTAAAGCATGATTTTCTTTTCTAAAAAGAGATGTAAAGTAGAAGAAAGGGTGTAGGCATGAGGTTAAATTCCTTCAACTAGTTGAACTACACATTAACTGTCATCTTAACAGTGAATTAGAGGCTGGAACCACATCCTACTCATCTTTGTGTTTGACAAGCTTTGTTCCTAGAAAATTTGCTAATAAATTAATTGTTTATAAATTACTCTTGTTTAGGGAGTTAACAGTTCTTAAATGTTCCAGACACCTACAAAAATACCTTTCTTTGCCATCCAAAAAGGACTCCAACTCCCTTACAGAATAGACACAATCCTAACAATTTCAAGACACCAAGAAAAACCTAAAAGAAATCCAATTTGTATTTTTATTTAAAACTAGCGTCACCTGAAAACTTTAATAAAAACCTATATCTGAGAGTGTTAAATTTTAAAACACTGTTCTTCTTTATAAACAACCATGTTCTGGAAACATCACCTCCAAATACATAACATCCTTTAGTATTAACTATTTCAAGCTGCAGCATTTTAATTTGAAGGACAGGGGTATACCCAGCTCTGTTCAGGGCTCACTCCTGGTTCTGTGCTTAGAGATGACTCCTGGTAGTGCTTAAGGTATCATATTTGGTGCTGAGGATCAAACCACGTGCAAGGCAAGCTCCACATAACCCTTCTACTTTTCTTCAGCCTACAAGTTGAAGCAATTTGAGTAACAGCATGTACAGAAAAGACTCATTGATGCTCCAGTAAATCAGGCCCTAAAGTTCTCCTGTGTGAAAGATACCCTCCTTATTTATATGCCCAGGAGAAATATTCTTATCTTTAAGAGGAATCAAAATGAACAGTTTTTACTATTCCTCCCAGTTTTCTGCACTCAGCTCAGATCCTTTTAAAAAGTGAAATTTTTACAAGTGAAATTTTACTATAAATGAAATGTCAGAGGAAGAGAGACACATACTAGTCTGGCTCATCTGTGGGACTTAAGAAAAATAAAAGACAGTATGGTAATAATACCCAGAGACAATATAGATGAGGTTTGAAAGTGCCAGCCACGATAGGGCTTCATCCTACCACAAAGAGTGGTGAGTGAAGTTAGAAAAATAACTACACCAACAACTATCTTTATAATGGTAGTGAGTGAGAGAAATTGAATACCTGTCTTGAATTCAGGTAGGGGTGGGGGAGGAGGAAGATGGGGAGCACTGGTCATGGGAAGGTTGCATGAAGGGGGTGATGTACATTTTACGACTGAAACCTAACTATGAACATGTTTGTAATCATGGTGCTCACAAATTATTTGTTTTAATTAACTAAAAAATAAAAGACAGTATCACTCCAAGAGGCTCAGCATGTGCAGGAAACCCTGCCAGCAATTCTCAGACAATCTGGCAGAATATTCAATTCAATGACCAGTGATGTGCCATTCTCTGGCACTGCTGTGCTGGGAATTATCCTTGCTACAGCCATCGTGATCAGGGGAAGAGCTGTACCCAGCAGCTCATTAATTTTTTAATATTATCACTTCCTTCCCAGATTCTCCACATTCAACAAATGTAGCATAAAAACATCAAGGCCTAGCCACTTCTGACCATCACATTCTATATATAAGCCTTACATTAAATGTCTATAGAATTTTCTCTTGTTAGTGACTGTGCTACATGGGTTCCAGCCAAGAACTTAAAAAGGTAAAAAGAAAATGCATTTTCCTCCTGTGTCTCAGAAGGACTAAGCTGCAAGATGAGGCACTTTGAAAATATAATGAGCATGAAATGCAAAGGTCAGAATTTTACAATTACCAGAGAGAAAATTTACTTAAGCAACAAATTTTAATTGTTTCTGTATTTAATTCCAATAGCAGGTGGCATACTGTTTACATAATTATTTTCTTTTCCTTAGTTTTAATTAATAGCACCATAGCTTTTGAGAAAATTTAGAGAAAAATATAGTACCCTTATGATTTCCTAATTTGATACCAATTATATTGTGAATATTCATAAAAATATAAACTTATTAAGAGGAGCTCTTAAGACATTATTTTATAAAACCTCATATAAAATACAATGATTTATAAAAATTTTATCATGATTTACTCTAGATAACTATAATGATTAAAAAATAAAATAGAATTTTAACGAATAAAAGTCAGCATCATACAAAAAAGATAATAACAATCTAAATAAGACGCAAAGACTCCAGACCTGGGTTAATGAGTGACAATGACAAGTATGGACAAATTGTGACGTATGGAACAAAAAGAATGGCAGAAAGAGAAGATTGAGTGAGCAGAGAATTAGAGCTAAAGCAATGGGGACCCAATTCAATGAGTGCAAATGAAGTACTTAAGGATTTTAGACACATTCAGTGAAAAGTATTGAATAACTCATAGTATTAGTCTCTCCACCTCTAGGTTAGGGTTTCTTAAACTTTTCCACTCATAGCCCCTTTCCCACATTAATGCAAAATAGAGGAATTGGGACTAAAGGGATAGTACAGTGGGTAGGGTCTTCTACTTTGCAGGCCTTAGTTCGAGTACCAGCATCACATATGGTCCTGTAAGTACTGCCAGGAGTGATTCCTGAGTGCACAGCACCCCTTAGCATAGCTAAGGGCCAAAAAACAAAAATAAAAAAGAGAAGAAATGTAAAACAGGAAAGGAATTACAGAAATACTTGATTCATTGTGCATAGGGTTTTGGAATAATTTCTCTGGTGTATGCCATAAATAAATGATAACAATCAACAATAAAAAATGAACTTTTAGGCTATAAGAATATAATAGAGCTATCCAGAAAGAAAAAAGAGGAAGAAATGCTATTATATCATCTGTATGGTAAAGGACTGAATGAAGACTTTCAGTGGTAGCATAATGTACTATATACACCAATGTTGAATTATGATGTTTACAACTAAAACCTACATAATGCCATAATGCATGCATTATATCCTCACTAACATTTTAAAACAAAATACTCCAATTCACCAATAACTTACACTCTATGGGGAAGAAATAGCATATAAAAAAGTATACATAGGATAATGGGCTAGAGAGATAGTAGGTAAGGCATTTGCTTTGCACATGTGACCAACTACATTCACTCTCCAATTTGACATATTATCTCCTGAGCACAACCAAGTATAAAGCAAAAACAAACAAAAAACAGAGTTGTGATGAATTTACACCAAGCAAAACAGCATATGAGTCACTGAATATTTACTTTGAAAGGTCAGGGAAAGCCTCTTGAAAAAGAAATTTAAAATATCTCTTACTTATACAAGTATAAAAAAGATAAAGAATATTCCAAAGCCAAAAAAGAGATAGTTTTCCACATTATGTTTTATGATTTGAGACATGTTTTGAATTTCAATGTCATATTTTGTCATTAGTCAAAAGAAGAGTGGAGTTTGTTTTTTTGGTTCAGTCACCAGAACTTGGGTGATCTTACCAAGTGGAAGGAAGGGCCGGAGTAGTGGTGCAAGTGTAGGGCATTTGCCTTGCAAGCGCTAACCTAGGACGGACTGCAGTTCGATCCTCTTGTGTCCTATATGGTCCACCAAGCCAGGAGCAATTTCTTAGCTCATAGCCAAGAGTAACCCCTGAGCATCACCGGGTGTGGTTCAAAAACAAACAAACAAACAAACAAACAAACAAACAAAATGGAAGGAAAAGTCTCAGAGAGAAGAGTGTGGGGGGTGTAAAAGGGGCTAAAGCATTCTCAAATCTATCCATTCACAATGTCTGAGGTTGAATCCTTCCTTTATCAATCTTACTCTTCTAATGTAAAAAATATAAGACAAATAGTATTGTGGTTTTTTGTGTATACACCACAAAAGCACCAAGGGGAGAGTAAATGAACCTGAAAGGAGTCTATAGTTAATCCCATGACAATATACTTCAAGGGTGGAGAAACCTTGTTTCTCTTAGGCCAAGGGAATTCCTTTTCGAATGATCCCAATATTTACTGTGTCTGTGCAGGGGGAGAAAAAAGAAAAAAAAAGGCAAAAAGCACAAAACAATTTTTTTATTTATTTATCTAGTTTTTGCCAATTTGTTTTGGTGTGCTTATTGAAGTTGTTGTCTCCATTCATATTTTTTTCTTCTTTTCTTTTCTTCCTTTATGTGCTCTGCCATGTTTTTTATCTCAAAACCATGGCCTTTATGTGGTGCTTATCTTTATTGATGGAGTGTTCACTGGATATTTTATTTGATACTTCCTTTTATACTGTTGTGGTGTTCCACCTTTTTTCCCCTTCGTCTCTCAAACCTAGGATGAGAGCTTCCAGAAGGACTCCGCCCATTTTTGGCGTATTTGATTTTTTTCCCCAGTTTATTACTTTTCTTCAAACAAAACCACATAACTTGAACTATCTAGTCCTGCCTCCCAATTAGAGCGGGAAATAAGGGAGGTACCAAGATCAAACAGGTGTAGGACCACTAAGTAGTTAGCTAGGCACAGAAGGGACCACTTATTCTGGCAGCCCCGGTGGTGAGGGAGGAGGATATGGGAGGTAGGACGGAAACGGAGGGAGAGAGAGGACAATTTGGTGATGGGAATTCCCCTGATTTTATGTTAATATATACCTAAAATATTATTGTCAATGATATGTAGGCTGCTATGATTAAAATAAAAATTATATTAAAAAAAGACAAAAAATCTTTTTTTGAGACCAATATGAATTACAAATCTTTCACAATTATATTTTAGGCACATAGTGACAGTGAGATAGAGCCATTCCCCCACCAGTGTTGACCTCCTTCCACCATAGTTCCCAGCAGGCATCCAATACCGCCACTCTGAGGCCCCTGGACTGTTAGTGTAAGTAGTCCATTTTGTTTATAGATAGTTATAGTTTGGGTCTCTTGATTCTACTGTCAGTGACTGGGGTTTGGGTATTTAAATCTGACCATTTTTTTATTTTCACTCATGCTCCTGAGACCACTTGGCCCTGGGTCTCATCCACTTTTTTCTTTTCTCTTTGTCAATTTGTAGGAAGACTTAGAAATATGAGGCAGAACAAGATGATTCATGTCCTATGTTCTGTAAAAAAACATATTACATGATTACATTATATTAATTACATGTCAATATGTAATATTAATTATATTAATATGCAATTAACATATTACATAATTCATGTAATATTCTGTAAAAAAGACAGGAGCTTTTATCTAAAAGTAAAAAGAAAGAAAAAAAGGGGGGCACATGTGACATGGTTTTTTGTTTTTTGTTTTGTTTTGTTTTGCATAGGTGCAGTAAATATTGGAGAAATTAGAAAGGAAGTTCCCTTGGTCTAAGGGATACGACTACAGGTTCTGGGCATGTCAGCTGTCAGACCCCAAGTTCTTTATGGTCCCAGGAAAAGTTCTGCTCAGTTGTGGTTGTTGTGGTCAGTCATCTGTTAAATTGGTTTTTTGGAGTCTTAAATCTTTATTTAAGCACCAAGAGTACAAGCATGTTTGTAGTTAGTTTTCAACATTCCCACCACCAATGCCCTCATCCCCCCTCCCCCACCCCTGCTTGTAATTTGCGACATTCTCTTTCTCTTATTCCTTTTTTTCTTTTTCTTTTTTTTTTTTTTTGGTTTTTCGGGTCACACCCATTTGATGCTCAGGGGTTACTCCTGGCTAAGCACTCAGAAATTGCCCCTGGCTTGGGGGGACCATATGGGATGCCAGGGGATCGAACTGTGGTCCTTCCTTGACTAGTGCTTGCAAGGCAGACACCTTACCTCTATCAACACCTCGCCAGCCCCTATTTCTCTTATTCTTCAATATTGTCATGCAAGTTGTTAATGTAGTTATTTTCCTAACAGCATTCACCAATCTTTGTGAAGCTCAACACAAGATATAATATGTTCTTAACTAAACTCACAACTCAATACTCTTGTAATAAGAATTAAATGATTATTTAACTTTTCCCAGTCACCTTTTACTTCTCCATAAGACAGAGTTAAAACACTTCCTTTACAATACCGGTCGACCCTAAATAAAACAATTATTTTGAAAGTGCTTTCTAAATTATGAAGCACAGTGTAAGTATATAGCACCATTGAGTTAATTCTACTACCATGCCAAAGCAACCACTCCTCTCCTAATAATCTGAGAACTATCATAAAATGAACATTTTTTTCTCCAAAACAGCACTTCTCCAGTTCCTGTAACATATATTTATTTAGCTTAATAAAAAAAATAAAGTCCAAAGAGTCATTATCTCTACATAACAATTTAAGCAGAATATCTAAATAAAACAAGAATGAAAGCAATTTAATATTGCCCATGATATTCCAGATAAAGTCTTTTATCTTGACACCTAGAATCTATGCTCATCTTACAGGTGACATATTCAATTATTTAAGCCCCGGTTAATATTGTTGGTGTCAGCATGATCAGTAATTACTGTCTTGATATTCACAGACATCTATTTCCAGCTGTTCTCATCTTTGATATAACCCTGAGCAACAACCTGGAGAACAGGAGTTGACAGAGAAATAATACAGTTGGAAGTCAAGTTAAAGCTTGATGTTGTATTAGTGTTCAGTTAATTATTCAAGGTCAATACACATGCTGAAATGTGAGATCACAAGATTGATAATGAGTGAATGTTCTGAGAATTTCATTTAAAAAAAAAGTATGGGCCAGAGAGATAATAGAAAGGTAGAGTGCTTGCCTTGTGTGCAGGTGACTTGGATTTGATCCCAGGCACCCTATATAGCAAGGGTGGCGAACAAGCTCGACACAAAGAGCCAAAATTTTAAACTGTGAGAGTCAGAGAGCCACACCATGCAGTGACCTGCCAAAACAGACAAATACTCATACAGAAGCATATGTTAACAATAATCTATTAAACACATATTGCATTTTGCCATTTTGCGTGAGGGTAAACATCCTGCAGTGATGGTGAGGGTGTGCTGCGTCCTGCACTAACGACAAGATGTGACCCATCATGTGACACACGGGTCCCCCTGCTCGCTGGCCCCCGTGCAGTTGTTTCAGAGGGATGGGAGACGGGATGACGCAGCCTGGGTGGGGGGGACTGCACGCTTGGAGATCTCTCCTCAGAGGTCCCTCCTCAGAAGCAGC
This sequence comes from Crocidura indochinensis, assembly GCA_004027635.1. Taxonomy (NCBI): domain Eukaryota; kingdom Metazoa; phylum Chordata; class Mammalia; order Eulipotyphla; family Soricidae; genus Crocidura; species Crocidura indochinensis. Next base: position 11,123 of record PVKC010019744.1, read on the forward strand.
AGCACAAAATCCAAACTTGGCAAAGAGCCACAGGATACAAAATAATGATAAGAGGCAAAGAGCCACATTCATTTTGGCCAGGAGCCACATCCAGCTCGAGAGCCGTGTGTCTTCCAAGCCCCACCAGGAGTGATCCATGACTATGGAGCCATAAAAAAGCCCTGAGTACTATTGGGCTCAGGGGTCAGTAAAACAAACAAAAATGGTTTCTAAATATGAGAATGACTTGGGGTGGTATTGGTTTGGGAATCATACCGAGGCAGTGCTTAGGGGGCTACTCCTGGCTTTCTCCTGATGGAGTTTGAGAGTCATAAAATACCAGGGCTGGAACCCAGACTTAATGGATGCATATCAGTGCTCCAGTCCACTGAGTTCCCTCCAATCCTTAAAACTACTTCAATTATAAATTTAAAGAATCTAACTAAATACATCATAATTTCAATCATCTTTATCTTTGAATTATTTTAACAACAATGTGCCCATCACTATTATATATCTAACAGCTTAGAGTAATTTTTAAAAGATCTGCATACTTGGAACCAGAGAGACAGTACAGTGGGCAAGGCACTTGTGTCATATCCAGTCAACCCCAATTTGATCCCCAGAACTACATAAGGTCCTCTGAGCACCTCCACGAATGAAGCACAGAGACAGAAATAAGTCCAAGAATTGACAGGTATGAGCCCAGAACCAAATTCAAACCAAAACAAATAAAAGAAACTCCATATTCATTCCACTGCCAGATATGTCTTTTTCTTTCTCCAGATTTCTATGATGGTGGTTGTACAGATAGTAAAGGAGAAACAGCAAAAAGATCAATGTAACTAACTGTAAACATGAAATGGAATGTAGATGTACATGTACATCTAAGATATTGTGGGGGTCATAAAACTAAAGGGCAGCCAATGAAGAAAAAGCCTCAGGGACATATGCTCTCATCTCAGTAGCACACATTATGAGCAACACATTCTTCTCCCCCCGACAAACACACTCTTCTTTGCATATCCACTTTCTCATATGAGGACAATTTGGAAATTTATTTACAGTTTTGGTGAAACTATCCAATGTTATAGTGAATGGAAATAGATCAAATAGGTATAAGTTGATGTAGGTCAGAAATCTTGGCAGCCTAGCATAAATGTTTCCTCCTTTTAGAAACAGGATTAAATATAATTCTATTATGCATTCTGCATAATAAATAGTGTTATTTATTATGATAAATAAACCAACAATAGAATAGCCCTTAATGGCTAGTTCTAAAAGACATCAAGCCTGCATCTACCATATGTCAAATCCATTTGGAGAAAATAAAAGATTAATGGGGCCAGAAAGATAACACAGCAGCACAACAAAATTATAAAATTACCATATTTTTTGTCAAGTATCAGAATCAAATCTGATGCCTTTTGTTGATGGTAGGGGCACACCTGGCAGTAGTCAGGGCTCTGCATTAAGATCACTCCAGGTGAGGTGAGGGAACCATATGGGGTGCCCAGAATTTAACCTGGTTGACTACATGCAAATCATATACCCTATCTACTGTACTATGTCTCAGAACCCAGATCTGATAGCTTTTTGTTTTGTTTGTTTTTGGACCACACTGGTGACACTCAGAGGTTACTCTTGCCTATGTCCTCAGAAATAGCCCCTGGCTTGGGGGACCATATGGAAGATCAGGGAATTGAACCACAGTTCGTCCTAGGTCAACAGTGTGCAAGGCAAACACCCTACCACTGCACCACCGCTCCGGCCTCTGATCTGATTTTTTTTGTTTGTTTGTCTTTTTGGTCACTCCCAGCAGTGCTCAGAGGTTACTCCTGGCTCTACACTCAGAAATCGCTCCTGTCAGGTTCAAGGGACCATATGGAATGCTGGAATTCAAACCACCACCATTCTGCATGCAAGGCAAACGCCACCTCCAAGCTATCTCTCCAGCCCGAGATTCGATAATTTTTTTTTATTTTTTTATTTTTTGGTTTTTGGGCCACACCCAGTGACACTCAAGGGTTACTCCTGGCTATGTGTTCAGAAGTCGCTCCTGGCTTGGGGGACCATATGGGAAACCGGGGGATCGAACCTCGGTCCGACATAGGCTAGTGCAGGCAAGACAGGCACCTTACCTCCAGCGCCACCACCCGGCCCCATTTGATAATTTTTAAACAAAGATGCCTTTTAGGATTTGTTCATTCAGGGATATGGCATGTTTCTGGGATTTACCCATGTACCTCAGCTTGATTTTCATGAAATCCAGTGCCATTTTTCTCTCAACTTACTAAATTTTAGCATTAGAAACCCCCCAAATTACTCTTTCTTTATTGAATCATGTCATACTTTCCTTCTTTGATTCCATTTTCTGTATTTCCTATTTCTCTGTCTATACCACTTCTTGCTCCTTTGTGTTCTTTCCTATCTTACTGCAAGCGTATGTACAAAAATCTGTACCTAAAGAGTAAGTTCTCAGATCCAGTTTAATTGGCTATTCTTTCCCAAGGAAGCCTCAAAACCAATCAAAAAAATTTTATCACTGATTCAGAGCCTTCGATGATAACTAAACATACAATAACCTCCTAATTTTATTTCTTCATTTGAATCTCTTAGAGATACTTTGAATTTAATTGTACCTTAGCCACACCAGTAATTACCTTCACTTGTTTCAATCCTCCTCAAAGTTTTCATCTTCTATAATTTGTTCATTATGAATATCATCAACATATAGCAAATTGTAGAGAATGTCTTTAACACAGAGTTGTATGGCTGAGGACAACCATTTGTGCAAATGGTGCCTCCTCCCAAGCAGTTGTAGGGAGTAGTATCTCTACTCACATATTCATATGTAATGGCACCACCATCCTCGTAAATATAGACACTATTATCCTCATCCTCAGTATTCAATTCCTTGATTCATCCTAAAAGATTGCCTCTTAGACAAATCTCAAATGGTTTATTCCTTTCTTTATCCTGACTTTCCTAGGTCAAATGATTACCATCATCTCTGATTGAAGCTGTGCCTTTCTAAATAAATTAGTGCTCTCCTTCAATCAGAAGCCACTGTTAGTCCTCCAGGTTATGTCACTCTTTTCAAATATTCCTCATCTTAATGGTTTTCACTGTTACTTGGATAAAGGCCTATGGTATTTTTTATAGATCTATGTGATCCTGCCTTACTCACCCTTCATCTCCAGCAACATATCCCCAAAGTTTCTCTTGACTCTCTGTACCGTGATGAAGCTTTTGGTCACCATTCTTCTTCCCAAAACTGCTCTAGACTTCTATACTTGATTTTTTTCTTTATCTGAAGCAATATCCAAACTGACTTTCATCTCATTGACAACTTCCTCAGGCACCCTGCCCTCAGCAGGTTCAAAGCCCATTTCCACTTTTCACTACACTATGAGCCTCTTTCAATATTTATTTCCACTGTCATTGTATTCTTATTTGTGATATCACTTGAGAAATTCTCATCTCTTTTTACTACAGTGCCAAGAACTAAATGAGAAAGACCTGATTACTTTTTTCATTACTAAACCATCTGCTTCTCTCATATTACCTAATATTTATCAGATGCCTAATAACTGGTTGCTAAATAAGCACTCTTGACATAATATTAATGAAGAAACTAGTAAGACTGGTATATTCAAAAACACTAATGAGAGCATATTTAAAAATGTTTTGTCTGTTTGTCAGAGAAGTTTAAAATCAGACATATGCAAAAAACAAGGTTTGTATAGAAATCAGCATTTCCTAAAAGCATGATTATTTACAAAGCCTGGGGAGTGGACATATTTTGCATTGGAAATAATTAGGAGGTTGGTGGGAAAAGTTTTATACTAATGACATTATGTTATGGGTCTTAGGGAGGCACTAAAATATTTTAGAGAAGAAAGATAATGAAAACCAAGATTCTAAGGCTATTTTTCTAAACCATAAGAGAGGAAGAAAATAAAGGGGCACAGAAAATAGTACAGAAGCTGAAGTACTGAAGACTGACTGCATTAGAGCATTAGAGAATGAGCCACAAGTTGGGATAGTAAAGGGAAGGACATGTGAGATACTAGGAAGAAGTTGATAGACCCTAAAGACTAAATATTGAAATGGCACTCAAGTTATCTGCAAGAAATATGACACACACAAAATATGGTGATATTTTAATGTTATAAAAACATGCTGCTCCTTTAACCCACATGTGTTGATCATGTACTAAGCAGTAGCGGTACAAATTAAAGTCAGAGAAGAGCATTAACATGTTTAGAAAAGGCAAGTGTATTCATACAGCAGCAGATTGGAGGTGACCTAGATAAAACAGAAATCATTGCAAGTGGGCAGAAGGAAACTGGGGGCGGGGAGTGATAAAAACATACTCTAAATGTGGACTGCAGTGATAGCTGTATAACACTATGCATTTACTAAAATTTAACTGGGCACTTAGGATGACTGAACTTTATATTATATAAAGTACTCCTTCCTGGAGCTTAGTAAAATAAAAAGTAATAAAAAGTAAGGTAAATTGGGAGAGAAGGGATGGGGACTAGGGGTAGGTTATAGCTGTAAACAGGGTATCCACCTTGGCTCTCATTGCAGCTATATTTGAAAAAAGACCTAATGGGGGAGAAAAGTAGTTGGGGGACATCTAACTCCAGACAGAGGACATCAGGAACTATGTGTGCACATCCTAAGAGAGAAAAGGAAGTCAGTGAAATCAGAGTAGGGGTGAATGAGGAAAGAGTAGAAGATGAAAATAAGAAAGAGGATAGATGGGGTCGGAGTGATGGAGCAAGGGGTAAGGCGCCTGCCTGCCTTGCGTGGGCTAGCCTAGGACAGACCATGGTTCAATATGGTCCCCCAAGCCAGGACCAATTTCTGACGCATAGTAAGGAGTAACCCCTGAGAGTCACCGGGTATGCCCCCACACCGACCGAAAAAAAGGAAAAAAAAAGATGGTAGATGATATTGAGACCATTTTGTTCATGAGATGTAAGGCCCTTCAGTTTTTAGCTAAAGAAAATCATGGCCTAATTCAGTGTTTCAAAGGATTGCTTCAGCTTCTGTGTGGGAAGGGAGACAAAGGATGGAGAACAGTTGGGACTCAATTGTAGATGCAGCAGAGGTGATAGATAGAAAAGGGAGATGATCAAATTCAGAATGTACTTAGGAAGGAGAGCCATAGAAAGGCTACAATGTCCTTACTATGAGTGCTGAGAGAAGAAACCCAAGGATGACTTCAAGGTTTCAAGTCTAAGCAATGAAATGGGGAGATAATTTAATGAGAAACGTTTGGACGAATGAATAGATTTGGACATAGATATATGCACTTATTCATACTAGTGGGCATTTTATCTTTAATTGCTGAAGATATTATTTAACTTTTAAATTGTAAAACTTTTATTTCAAATGGCACTAGATTTATTCAGCCTGGAAAGCTCCCACTATTTGTCAAAAAAAGAAAGCACAATAGTATGAATAGCAGCTACACTTTCTACATGATTCTCCTTAAGTAATACCTGTACTGGAAAAAAAAACTGTCAATGAATGTTGGAATATAATAAAATTCACCTCTACAAAACTATTAATATTATAAAAATATTTATGAACCACTACAAAGGAGGAAGAAGTTAAAAATCAATCAGTCTTGGGGGCCAGAACGGTGGCACAAGCAGTAAAGCATTTGCCTTGCACGCAGCTAACTCAGGATGAACCGCTGTTCTATCCCCCGATTTCCCATATGGTCCCTCAAGCTAAGAGCAATTTCTGAGCACATAACCAGGAGTAACCCCTGAGTGTAACTGCATGTGGCCCAAAAAGGAAAAAAAAATCAATCTTGGAACCAGAGTGATAGCACAGTGGTAGGGTGTTAGCCTTGCATGTGGCTGATTCAGGACAGACCTCAGTTCGATCCCTGACATTCCATAAGGTTCCCCCAAGCCAGGAGCGATTTCTGAGCCTATATCCAGGAGTAACCCCTGAATGTCACCAGGTGTGACCCAATACCCCCTCAAAAAAATCAGTCTTGTGAGTTATTTCTCCTTGGGAGAAAATTATTATAAGGAAATGAAAATAGATAATTTACTTTCTTATCTGAAGACTAAATAATATTTGCTCTCATTCCATGGTGTCAAAGATGTTTCTTTTTTGCAGTTGTACATTTTAATTTTTGTATTAGTCTCTTTTATTTAGTCTGCACATTTGGGCACTGAACTTTGCTATGTGGTCATTATCATTAAAGCACTACTTAAAATACACATTAGAATAGTGATTGTGTCCAAGGCTATTATTTCCAACAAGTAATTTTGGCACAGATGGCCAAAAAGATGATTTTGGCAAAATAGTCAGGTGCTAACCACCTAATGAGGGTGCTGCTTCAAAATCAGCTGATGTTTAATGTAACTGAACAATCCTCTATCTCTCACTTTTGCTCTTACTCATCCTCTTTACCTATCTCTCCTCTCCCTACCTCCATTATGTGTATATAAATATATTTTTTCTGTTTTTAGCATAAAATATAGACAATTGCACCCAAAATAATAGCTGCAATAGGACCAATTCTAAAAAGAGCATTTCACCTAATTTTCTAGATAGTAAAAGGTAACTGAAGAATCAAATCCAATTCTAAAATAGCCATAGACTTTCCTTCAGCTCAAAAATACTGCTAATTAAAAATTTACTGCAATAGGGACTAAGCTTGTGTTAATAACTCAATTTTAGATAAAATATCACAACAGTAACAATGATGACAAAATAGTCAGACACACAAAAATTCTATGATGTATGCCCTTCTCTTGTATACAACAAAGCAAACTAGTTATAATTGGGCAACATCCTCACTTTGAAGAATTCTGATCACTTTCATTGATGTACAAAATTCACTTATAATTTCACAAGTTATAGGTTCCGTAATGCCGCAAAGCATGTCTCAAACTCAAATCCAAGGCCTGTGATACGAAAAGTACCATGGCTTTTACTCCCCACAAGAATATATCAAAAGACCTAACTGGGAGTCTTATATTGCCTATGGAAGCTCAATACCTGTATAATAATACATCTTAAGATGTGGATTCCTAAATATACAGGTAGCCTCCTCCACCACTTGTTTTATTCAAATACCTTTTCTTTTTAACTCAGTTTTATTTATTTGTTCTATTTTAATATATACATTTTTTCTCTATCCTTACCATTTTTGGTGCTGCTTGGTACAAAATGCCTTGACTGGGATAAAAACTCAGATCAAAACCAGACCACAGAGACTGTATGTGCAGCCTGTCATCCTTTCCCAGATTAGCACCAGCAACACAGTATGACACCATACGTTTTTGTATTGGCACAGTAAAAAAAGGGGGGAAACCATAGACATAGAAGCAAGATCTTATCTTCTAGGGATAAAAACTCACAATTTTTATAGCAGAAGGGTGCCTCCCATCCTGAACATGTGTCATGTGGATACAACGCAGTCTCCAGGAGATTGGACAGTGTTAGTCCAATACCAAACCCCAGATCCGAGACGTAGAACTGATACAGTTCCAGACAAAACCACCAAGAACTAAGCTCCATTGGGAGATTTATAACACTGCTCTGGCACCAACTTGTGCCAGTTTTGATATGACAATGAGGAAAGGACAACTTGACCTAAGACCAGGCTGTCCTATGACATCACCTAACACTAAATGGAAATCAGAAGAGGTATCGTCCTTTGAGCTGTTAAAAATATTCAATTCAGCACTATTTACCATAGCAAGACTCTGGAAACAACCAAGATGCCCTTCAACAGAGAATGGCTAAAGAAACTGTGGTACATATACACAATGAAATATTATGCAGCTGTCAGGAGAGATGAAG
>PVKC010019745.1:0-18934 GCA_004027635.1 Crocidura indochinensis
ACTATAAGACTATCAGAAAATAGGGAAGGATTCAAATTGTGGTTTTAATTCTAAAGGCTGTTTTCCAAATCATGAAATACTCACCTCCAAAAAGACAAGTAGCTCTCTCTTCTAAGTACATGACATGGCCTGGAATGGTGATTATTGTGCATGCTAACTAATTTTCCAGCTCACTCACTAAGGTGTTCGTGCTCAGAAAGTTCAATAGAAAGACCATCTCAGCAGTAGAAAGCAGAGCCATTCAATGTTGCTCTGGAAGGAACCATGACCAAATGAGCCTTGACAGATCGAACCATGGAGAAATGGAATTTTTCTCTCATTTGGCGAAGGAAAATAATCATGGGCAGAAGGCAGATTTCTGGAGCAACAGTGACCTTAACAACGCTAGGGGGAAAAGGTGCTACAATGTCCTTACAACTTGACCTTGGAGTTTCTGGGTAGGAAGATTCAGTGCTGGGGATCAAACTCAGGATCTCACACATGTGCATTCTGTGCTCACCCCAAGTCTCCTTAGTATGTTTGTTCTTCTTGGAACAGGGATCCCTTTTTGGCTTTGAAAAAATTCTAGGACCTTAAGTTCCTCTCACTCCTGAAGGAAGACTTTTATCAATCCACAGGAGAGAAAGAAGCTATCCTTTCTTATGGTCCTTTGTATCTATGGTTCTCTTTTCTTTCCAACTTAAAGACTTGTTGGCCAGTCAAAAAGAGTAAGATGATGGAAAGAAGATGAGTTCAGTATTAATAAGTGTCCTGATCTCTTTGGCCCGCAAGATGCTATATGGAAAGCCCCAGGCCTTGAGAGATGCCACTTCCTCTCACTGAAAGAGCTGGAAGACATGTCCAGGGAATTTCTGAATCATGACCAAAGAAGCTCATGAACTGTCTAATCACACAAGCTGAATGAAAACTATATTCCTCATGTAACTAAAAGGCACTGAGAATAATTGAGGGAATGCCTCCAAAAGCAAAGGTGCAACTTCTTTAGGAGACCAGAGAGCGAAAGAGTCAAACATGGAGAGTTTGACATATTGATATATTCACTATGACTTCTTTAGACATTCCAATATGGGGATTCAATGAATAACCTCTAATGAATGTAAGAGAGTGTCTTATAATCACAAAATTAACAATGTGATTATGAACTAGTTGAAACTTTTGTTTATTTTTTATAACTCTTTTCTCTCATTCCTTTACTAGGAATTAGTGTTGGGAATCTTGAATGTAAGGACTATCAGGACTGTCCTGGTGCAGGGAGTAGTGTCAGGGATCTAACTCAGAATTCATACCTGCAAAATGGGAAGTCTGTTTCTAAGTCCATAGCAACCATCTCTGGAAAGTGCATTAGATGTACAAGTCAGAAAAGAAGCAATTCCATTCCACTAAGCATAAATGTCCACCCTAAACATTCCCTTCATTTCCCTTGTAATACCTTAACACAGTTCAATCAGTATCTTAAACTCTATGGAATACCAGAATTTAAAACCTCAAGTGCCCAGACACTGTAGAGCCAATTTTTACTTTACTGCCCATGTTCTCTGTGCTCCAAACGCCTGCTAGAACTGAATATTCAACACTGCTGCACTCACTCACTTAGTTCAAAAAGGATCCTAAGATTAAAGAGCTGGAGAAGGCTCTGGAGAGCCTGAGAAATGACCAATGTGCATAAATGTCAAAGGACCAAATAGTGAGAGAGACCAAGATCTTATTTATCATGCTGGAGAGATAGCATGGAAGGCATTTGCTTTGCATGCAGAAGGATGTTGGTATCCTGGCATCCCATATGGTCCCCTGAGTTTGCCAGGAGCAATTTCTGAGCATAGAGCTAGGAGTAATCCCAGAGTGCAGCCGGGTATGACCAAAAAATAGAACAAAAACAAAAACAAAAATCTTATTTTTAATTGGACCTGAATGGGGTCCTGAACACATTTTGAAATGCCCAGATGAAACCCAATCAAGATTGGGAATTGCCTTTGTACCTAATGGGTACAATCCTCTATCTGGCAGCCACATTCCAGTCATCCCTTGAACAAAAAGATACTCCACTTGAGCATTGGAGACTTCACCTGATCATTAGAAACACTGAGTCTGAGATGGCAGAGCTTCTGCTCTCTACTGGCTACCCAAAGCCAAACCTCACCACCCCCCACATATTCCAACAAGTTTAGGCCCATTTCGGAAGGAGAGGGCACCACACCCATTCTGAAATAACTTGCTCTGCCTTTCAAGCTTTGCCTTTCTGTTCCTGAGCTTCCCTTCCAGCCAAAAAGCACTGGACAGTTGGCATGGGTTTATGTCTCTGGTTTTGAGATAGTTCCCATAGACTGGGAAAAATGCAGCCAACTAATAAGCCTTACTCAACTCCAATGCAGAGAGACCAAGTTGGGTCTGCCTTTCCCAATCCTTCAGCTGGGTTGGGTGTGATCCCAACGGAAATCCTTCCCACCACACCCTGGAACCAAAATCCCTCATGGCTCACCTACGCAGCTGCAGGTCCACTGGAAGAACTTTTTGGGCCACTGCTCACGGTCATCCTGATTTCGCAGGATGTAAGGGCCACTCCAAGGTCGGGTGTCCACCTGTACTTCTCTACACTGGCCCCGACCCTGCTGAGCTCCGCAAGCATTGGCCGGGTCTATGCCCAGTGGAGGGCAGCACCTCTTGGACATCAGATTATCCACTGTCATGCAGACCCGGGGAAACTGCCCCCGAGCTCCAGGCAGGCACCCGCAGCCCAGCCCAGCCAGCAGAACCCACCACCTAAAGGTGCTCATGATCTTCCATGACTCCACACTGTTCTGCTGAATTCGCCTAAGCATCTTCTCCTACGTCCTTGAGCTGTTCCTGGTTTTGACTTGGGGCCTTGGGAGCCTTTAGCTTAGGAGATAAATTTCTGTTAGGCTTTCTATTAAAAAAAAAAGTAACAATTATAATATTCAAAAATTCTTAATGCCAGTACATGTACACGTGTGTAGGATCACATGTACAGACTCTTCTATGTGTGATTCAAATCACTAAAACAAATTTAATTCCATTAGCCACACTTCCAACAGTCCAACTTAATGAGGGTAGCGCTTCTCCCCGCATACCCCCCGTTAAATCAAGCTTTGTCTAATTGAGTTAATTTGCAGAGCGCCCCAGTCAAACTGCTTATTACGCTGGTATATCTAACCCGCTCCTTCCCTCTCTCACCCTTGACTTTAATTGCCTTGAACTCGGTTCAAAAGCTGAGCACCGTGCTGCCTTTATTCTGTCTGGCTTGCCAGGTCGGGAGGCCTTGTGGGGTTTGTGCAAGGGCTGGGAGAAAGCATCATTAGTGGGATTAGCGTTGGAGAAAGCATGGGTGTTAGCACATGACCCAAAGTGTACAAAGGAGTAGATCAAATTTCTGGCTTTGTTTCAAGGGAGTAACACCGTCTTCATTATCTAAGCTCATGTGCTCCAGCCAAGCTTAACCTCAGACTTCCTAGGGAGTCAGGGCCTCCCTGAAAGGCCCTTTAACAGACCAGCAGGCAGTGCTAACTACCATCCACTCATGACTGCTCCCTGACTTGTTGGGGAGGTCACTGTGAGGGGTCACCGGGCTTCAGCAATAAAGAAACATTGATAGCAGGCCAGCAAACAAAGACTCACTTTCTTCCCCAATTAGGGATCCACTTCCCTCCAGAAGACAACATGCTATTCTCCTCTTTGCCACATCTGGATAACATATTTTATCTTTAATTATTCATGGGACTGTGAAGCTTTCCAAAAATGTAAGGAAGACAGGATATGATGAGGATGGGGCCGTGGGACCCGCTGAAGGACGAGCTTCTCAGCATCATCTTTTGCCTTCTCTGCTAGTTCTGCCTTGTCAACTGCAGCCACTAGGCTGTGACCCATACCTGCCCCCCACCCCCACCCCCCGAGCATCCCTCTTTCCTCACCCAGTGTGAAGTGGACAGCCTAACTCTCACCAGGGGTGCTGGGGAACTACTGACAACTTCCAAGAATGCTTTCTATTGGGACATCAAGAGAATGTTCTCTTCCTAAGGTGAAAAAAAGATATATTTCTATAGCAATATAGAAATATTTCTATACCCTATGTCTGTACCTCATGACATTAAACTGATGGAATGGCTAATTTACTCTGCCAATCAGTGTCCCCCTGAAAATTATGGCAAATCTTGAGGCTGTGGGGTAAACTGGGTGTTTTATGCCAGGTTCTTCTAACATGTACATCACTGGGACAGAACAAAGCCATGTCAGAAGGACTTGTTGGAAGAACATCAGCAGAAAATTTCTGGCATATCCTGCCTTTAAATGACCTCAAAAGTCCAGGAATGTAGCTCAGTGGTAGATTTCTTACTTTGCATAAAGGAGTCTCTGAGTTTCATCCCTTTCACTGAAAGGTAAATTCATAATAGTTTAAAATGACTACACAACAAAGGACCACAAACAACAAAATTCTGTATTCTAACAATTTTATAGATTACAACTGTGTCCTCTTGGCAAGAGTCTTTTGTCTTCAGAAAGAGGATAAATCAATATTTGATGTTCACTGCTTTATTTTTTAAGTCTTTTACTTTTTCTAACTTTTATTATAACATCATGATTTTCCAAGTTGTTCATAGGACAGTCATTTCAAGCATTAAAGATTCAAACATCAGAGTAACTTTTCCTTCACCATTCTCTCACCCATCACCATAGCCTGCCTCCATGCAGGCACAAATTTTACTTTATATGCTTGTTCTTTTTTTTTTTTGTTTTGTTTTGTTTTTGGGTCACACCTGGCAGTGCTCAGGGGTCACTCCTGGCTCCATGCTCAGAAATTGCTCCTGGCAGGCACGGGGCACCATATGGAGCACCGGGATTCGAACCGATGACCTTTTGCATGAAAGGTAAACCGCCTTACCTCCATGCTATTTCCCGGGCCCCTTTATATGCTTGTTCTAACACAAAAGCAAATGGAAATATCAAAACTTAGAATAGCACAGGTCAATTTGAGATAATTGTTCTCTCTCAACATGTTGTTACTAAAGTCAGCTAAAGTCTGAGGATTTACTGTGTTTGGTACTGTTTGAGCCTTCTGTGTTCCTGTTTAGACACACTGATCTTGGGAGACCACTATGGAACTTTTGAAAGGCAGCAAAAATCAGAGGCAGAGACAGACTTGGTCAACAAGATTTTTTATTAGGGAACACTCTCAGGTAGTCTGACTACCTGAGTAGTCATGTCTGCAGTAGGATTATCCAGTTTGCAAATGGTTAAAGATTTTCCATTGACCCTACAATCAGGCTCACATGGTCAGTAATTGTGACTATGGTATGGGCCAATATCCTGCTGCCTTCCTACAGTCAGTCCTCGTGACTTTTGTTATGGACAAATATCCTATTATCCTTTGCTATTCAAACCATCATCTGGCGTTTTCAGTCATGACCGGCCTGTCTCCTGGGCGAGGTAGGCACTGCCTGATTTTTAACCACAGCAAGTCTCACAATTTTTCCATCAAATTTCTTGTGATCCTACTGAGCTGACATTACTGAAGATATTGAGGTGTCATGCAACCATGTGGTGCAGGGGTTATAGATCTAAAACAAAGTTGGTGGCTTGGAAGTTTGATAAGGTTGCATCACCCAGCCAGGCTGTTTTTGTTGGAGAGGGCTAGGGGGTGGCATTTGGCTGCTGTAGTTTCATGCAGAAAGCAGAACCCTAAAAACAATCTCTTCCAACTTGAGAGAATGTCACTGAATGATGGCCTTCAATAGGTTTCAGTCATGTATTACTGTAAATAGCATGCATGTACACTGTATGAAGTTCCCACTGAAAGTCCAGTTTTATCCTTTGTCAAAAAAAAGCCTGTTTGAGCAATAGACCCACTTTGCTTCCATCACTTCCTCCAAGTCATCACTTGCTGATTTTTCGTTTATTGCATGTGATGCTAGCATAAAACCTGCGTCTTCTTCATACACTGTTCATAAGATTGCTTTTGCGTCAAAACCCCTTCCTGCCTCATCTCTATACTGTTCTTACAGAATGACCTTGGGGGAGGATGGTCTGGATTTTTGGTGAGGGCTACCAGATGAAAGCACTGCAGATAAGATGCTTTCAACCAGGAATTCTTTTTTATTTGTTTTTAAGCCACACCTGGCATTGCTTGGGGATTGCTCCTGGCTATGCACTCAGAAATTACACTTGGTGAGTTCAGGGAACCATATGGAATGATAAGGATCAAAGCTGGATAGGCTACATTCAAGGCAAACACCTACCCCTCTGTTCTACTGCTCTGGACCCCAAACCTGGGCCTCTTAAACTTTTCTTACCACTCACCATCCTTTCTCACCTGAGGAAGCAGCATAAATAAACACTGCCAAAATATTTGGATTCACTTGAATATTTAATAATATTTTGATCATTGTGCGTTAAGATACTTGTAACTGTTACCACATCTCTGACATTTGGTTATGAGACTCTGGAGTTGTGAACAACAATTGAAGAAGCTAGCGTTTATTTTAGATTATATTATGCTTTATTTCCCTTCTTTTTTATTTTATTTTATATAGATTGAGTTTAGTTTATGGTCTCCCACATGCAATGCACATTCATATCTTAAGCTGCTCTCCGAGCATAGCTTTTCAACTATGACCACATTGCCATCACCAAAGTACCAAATTCTCTCAACCACAGATCATTAGAGCTCCTCTTCTCTTCCCTCTGGTAAGCATCAACCAAGATTTTGTTTTCACTTGACTGAGTTTGTTCCCTTTGCTGGCTTCTCTTTATCCTGCTGATGATTGAGATCATTCAGTATTTTTCCTTTTCCTTCTGATTTATTTCACTTAACATGATTTCCTTCAAATCTAACCATGTCTTTGCAAATATCAAGATTTCAGCCCAATGAGATACCATAGGGTTAAGGCGTTTGTGTGTCACATGGTTAACCCTTGTTCAGTTCCTAGCAGTGCATGTGGTCCTTTGAGGATCCCTAAGAGTCAGGAATAAACACCAAAAGCTTAACATACAACCACCTCCACAATAAGGAAATATTTTATCTTTTCTTATATCATATTTTCTTTATCCACTTATTTGTCTCTGGGCATTTGGGTTGTTTCCAAGTGGTGGTTATTGTCAGTTGTGCTACAATGAACCCAGGTGTTCATAAATCTCTCTAGAATTACTGTTCTGGTGTTTTTTTGAATGGATACCAAGAAAAAAATTGCTGGATTAGATGGAAGACTGACTTTTTTACTAATAATATAATTTTAAATTTGATCATAGTGGCTTACATATTGTTGACAATAATATTTTAGGTACATGTTAACTTAATATCAGGGGGATTCCCATCACCGAACTGTTCTCCCTATAACTCCATTACCATCCTACCTCCCATATCTTCCTCCCTCATCCCCGGGGCTGTGAGAATGGTGGTCTCCTCTGTGCCTAACTTGCTACTTAGTGGTCTTACACCTGTTTGGTCTTGGTAGCTCCCTTATTTCCTCCTGTAACTGAGAGATGGTACTAGATAAAGTTACATGGTTTTGTTTGAAGAAGAGAAAAATAATAAACTGGGGTAAAAATCAAATATGCCAAAAATGGTTGGAGTCTTTCTAGAGACTCTCATCATAGGTTTGAGAGACAAAGGGGGAAAGGTGAATCACTCTAAGAGTACAAAAAGAAGTGTAAAATAAAATATCCAGTGAGCACTCCAATAATAAAGGTAAGCACCACATAAAAGCCATGATCTTGAAATAAAAACATGGTAGAGCACATTAAGAAAGAAAAAAAAGGAAGAAAATAAATATATAAATGTAAATGGAGACAACAACTTCAATAACCACATCAAAACAATGATATCGATAAAAACTAGATAGATAAATAAAAAAAAGGAGAAAAATTGTTTTGTGCTTTTTTTGTCCCTCCTGCACAGGCACGGTAAATATTGGGGTCATTCAAAAAGGAATTCCCTTGGCCTAAGAGCTACAGGGTTTCTCCACCCTTGGAGTATATTGTCATGGGATTAACTATAGACTCCGTACAGGTTCATTTACTCTCCCCTAGCTGCTTTCGTGCTGTTTGGAAGACTTCTGCTCCATCCTGGGTGATAAAAGGAAGACTGACTTTTAATGTGTAGAAATATTACAATTGTTGGTTAACAATTTGATTTCACCCAAAACAATGAGCATCCCTGATTTCTTTATATCTGTGTGTTTACAACTTGGTTTTATCCAACTTGGTTTTATTCCTACTTGCTATCTTATTTTACATGTCTCAGTCATATGTGGACAGGACTGTCCTCATATCCCCACTCAGTAGTGGTCTCTGTATTTTATAAAAACTGTACTTCTGGTAGGCAGTTCTCTCTCTTGCTCCATGAGGCAAAAAGTTACCAGACCATGTATGATTAGCCCTCTGAGTTTGGTTTGGATTATTTCCTGCAGCAATCCCGGCTCCAGACCCACTTTCTTGAGGTGGGATCACACAGTGGAACCTTTATACTCCACACTGTTTTCCAGAAAGTTGAACCAAGTTACATACTAGCAATCAATGTTATATGTAGGTTTGTTTTCTTCACATCCCTGTCAACAATTGTTTCCTGGCCTTTTTTAAAAGATAGTTAAGACTTTATAGGGCCAGAGTGATAGCATAGCAATAGGGTGTTTGCTTGCCTTGTATGCAGCTGACCTGGGACAGACCCAGGTTTCATCACCAGCATTCCATATGGTTCCCAGAGCCTGCCAGAGGCAATTTCTAAGTGAGTGCAGAGCCAGCAGTAACCCCTGAGCACTGCTGGGTGTGGCCCAAAACCTCAAATAAAAAAACCTGAAAGTTAAAGATTAAAAAACTTTATTTAAACACCATGATTTACAAAGTTGTTCATAAAACATTTGTTACAGGTATTCAATTTTTCAACACCAATCCCACCACCAATGTGACTTTCCCTCCACTAATGTCTTCAGATTCCAACCCTCCTCCCAAGCCTGCCCGCTTAATAAGAACAAAATAATCTACCTTATATTGCCTGTTACAACACGTATCTCACAACAGTGTTACTAAAGTCATTATCTGAGGATTTGCTGAGCTGTTAGGTACTAGTTGAGTCCTTTGTACTATTGTTTGTGTTCATTAAGTTTAAAGTGCTCAATGAAACTTTCCCATTTAGTTTGCTGTATTCCAACTGGGCTGTCAATACTATAAAATTTGAAGGTGTTGTGCACTCAAGGAACTGTGGAACTGGGATGATTCAGCAACTTGGCATCTCTTTGAGATTAGTTATGGAGCTATGAAACTGGACCATTTACACAACAGAAGATATTGGGTGTTAGTGGGACAGGGTGAGGGACTCAGTTTTTTCCCATCAGTTTTTCCCCATATATGTAACATAGTTGTGAGGGACTGTCTCATTTATGTATTATTTGTGTTTCTCTGATAATCAGCATTGGTGAGAATCTTTCATGTGTGTTGTCCACCTGAATGACTCTTTGTTTATGTGTCTATTCAACTCTTTTATCACTTTTAAGAAATTTTTTTTCATTTTTTTGTTGTTAAGTTTTGTGAGTTCCTTATATATTTTGGTCATTAGACCTTTGTCACATGGTGTACACATTTTTAGCATTCATATTAAGGCCCATCATAAGTGTCTTGTTTTTAACTAACTACTTCTTTAAAAACCTACTTCCAGGGACCAAAACAATAGTACAACACTTGAGGTTCTTGTCTTACACTTAGTTGTTTCAGATTCAATCTCTGGGACCCTAAGGCCTCCAGAAGGGGTCCCTGAACAAAGAGCCAGGAGTAAACCCTGATCACCACTAGGTATGGCTTCAAAACAAAAGCAAAACTAAAATATCATACCTCAGAATATAGTCATAGTCTGAGATAGTAATGCTTAGGACTGTAACATATTAATGGGAGTGGGTATAACAATTTAGTCTAAACAAGATCTCAATGCAAGAATCTGTTTTCATTTCTATTAAATATTATCAGATGAATTGTACCAAACAGTGTGTTTTCTCATATTCTGCCTCTAATTCAACTATACTAAATAGTAAGAATATTCATAACCTAACTCTTTGATAAGAAGGATAAAGGAACCAAGAAATTTGGCAGCCCAGACACACTGCTCAAACAGAAACTTTTATTCAGAGTTGATAGTGAAAGAAAGGTATAACTTTCATTGCATCCTTGAATGTCCTGAAATTGCGTGAAGAATTTAGCATAAGTATTTTTTGTGAAGATTTATAGACTTTGTTAGCTTCTCATGGATCCATGAAGCAGTCGTTTGGAAATCACCATGTACAAAATATATGTCACATAAAGCAGTGCCAGCAGATATACTCTTGACAGCGTTGACTTGCAAATATCCATGGCCTTTTGACACAGGTCAGTGTGTCCACCATGGAAGATTACCTATGGTTTGCTATCCTTCTCCTAGACTCACACAGGTCACCTACTCACCTGGGCTTGGAGAAAAAGGACCCAATAGTTAAAGAGAAATGTCAAATGAGAACCCAATCTTACATAAATACAGTATGGCACCTTGTAAGCACTGTAAAAATATTTGCTAAGTTGGGAGCAGAATAATACTAACGTGGGTAAGACATTTGCCTTGTGCATAGTCCACCCAGGTTCACTACCCAATGTCCCAAAGAGTAACCTGTACACTGTTATGACTGATCCCTGAGTATAGAGTAAGGATTAAGTCCTGATAACTATCAGATATGGCCCCAAAATAAAAAATGTGCTTAAATAAATTAACATTTTTGGTGTGTCTCTTCAACCATCCCTTATGAAAGCAGAAACACTACTTATCCCACGGTGACACCAGATGTGAGCTTCTATATATTCCAAAGAGAAAAGAGAAAACAAAATGGATGAGAAGATACTTCTCTTAATACTTAAAAAGATGGGAGATAATCTGGCTTGTAGTAAAATTTTTGAGTGATTTACTCATTATTTAATCACCAGGTATTATTTCCATTTCACAGAAGGAATTCAAGGTCTCAAGTGTTAAGCCTAAACAAGTTATATTTTTCTGACTCCAAGACCATGGGGTCATGACCAATGTTTTTTCACTAGGCTGCATTTCCCAGTTCATAACTGTCTCCAGGGAATACTACTTTGCTTCATGCTCAAGGCCTGAAACTTTTAATTCTTCATCTCCCACTCTATTTATGCCAAGCAATGCTTGCTATCATTACTATGTTATTCCATATGAATTACAGTGGCCCTCCTCATGCAATTCAAATACGGGTTCTGGAACAATACAAATATGAATACCCTTTTTTTTTTAGAAAATAAACAATTGTCTCTTGGGCCCCACAAAGTTCAAAATACATTGAACATATTTTTTTCTTCCTCACCCTGCTATGTTCAGAACTTATTCCTGGATCTATACTCATGGGTCATTCCTGGTGGTTGGTGGCTTGAGGGACCATATGCAGTGCCAGGGATTGAACTACTGTCAATCACATGCCAGGCAAATGCCTTGACTTCTATACTGTCTCTCTGCCCACCACCATATGATTTTATAAATAAGATTTTTTTCTCTAGATAACTTTGTGTAATAAAATAGTACATAATACATAGAGCATACAAGTGTGTTCATCCACTATTTATATTACAAGTAAGAAGGTTGATTTGGGGGCATCATGTTTTTACTGGCAAGATTAGTATTTCTAATCTGATCTTTTTTTACTAGCTTATATGACAACACTAGGGAAATCAGAACAGAATGAAGAAATCCTCACTCTGACAGAGAAGACATTTTTATATATAATATCTTTATTTAAGCACCATGATACAAGCATGTTTGTAGTTGGGTTTCAGTGATAAAAAAGAACACACACACCCCCTTCACCAGTGCAACCTTCACACCACCAATGCCTTCTATCTCCCTCCTCCCCTACTTCATGCCTATATTCAAGACAGGAATTATATTTCTCTAACTCACTACCATTGTCATGATAGTTGTCAGTGTAGTCATTTCTCTAACTGCACTCACCACTCTTTGTGGTAAGCTTCATACTGTAGGCCGGTCCTTCCAGCCCTCATCTCTATTGTCAATAGAGCTGACAGAGAAGTCTAACTAAAGTTAAGAATGTTGGTCTCCCTAGCTTAACTGAGTTACCTTTGGTACTCGAGCCATCAGCCTATGCTTAAAGTCTACTATGGAAAAAATATATATCCTGAGAAACTTGTCAGGCAGTTTTTTTTATGTCATCTAATACCTCCTCGTGTCATTTTGATGGGGACCCAGGGAGAGATTTTTTTCAGGATCCAGAAAGCCAGTCCTTCCTTATAATAACAAGCTTGTCCTGACATTTTTAGAGTCTATGGATCTTAACCTAGTTTCTTGCCTTGCTTTGGACAGCTTTGAAGCTTAAAGACAAATCCGTTAACAGCACTTCTGGCAATGGATGTGCAGAGTCTGCTTTGATATTTTTTTCCCTTAGACTCTCATCTTTTCCCTTTACAAATATCTCTATATCTCTAGTCTTGTCTCATCCCTTGAGAAAGAAAAGAACTATTTCTTTCTCTCTAAACATGCAAACATTTTTTATTAAGTCCAAAGGTAATAAACATCCATCCAAGTTTTTGCTTATAAACAAGCAAGAGGAGCCTGGGAAATAATCAGGTGTCATGGCACTTGCCTTGCATGTGACTGATCCTACTTTGATCCCTGACACTCCATACCCACCCCTCCCAATCATGCTGAAAATGACCCACTTTGGAAAGATACCCTCTTCCAAGTACCAGAAATGATAAGCAAATCAGGATTTAAAGAAGATCCCCCCCAATAAACTGGTATAAAGAAAAATAAATCTAAGGACATTGTACCTAGGAGAGCTCAACTTAAGAGCAAGGTAGTGATAATTAAACATTGTCTTATTTTCAGAGAGAACAGGAATTATTTTACTAGCAACTGACTTACAAAATCCAGGAGAAATCTCCTGGGTTTATTGAGACCACAGTCAACCAAAGAGTGTGCTACATAATTAAGCTCCGTTTTAGAAATGTTCTGAATCCCAATAAAGAGAGAATAGCTGTTTAACACAAAGCTGAATAATCCTAGAGCAGGAAGATGCATTATGATAAATGATTCATTTTCTCCCCTGTCCTTTGATAGAACAGGGAAGAACCCCAATGACAATAAGATGTGCAAAAGTTTGCTTTCCTCTCAACATCTATAGCCACCTTGCACCTATGCATGCTTGAGCAAGGGAACTAAATTGGATCAAGAAATATGAATGGATGATATAGGGGGCCAGGCATGAAAATTCTAGGAAATGGGAAGCCTTTTTCACAATTCAAAACAGTAAGAAATGATTCCAAGACTGATCAGAAATTGGATGGATGGAGTGATAAATGTTTTAGAGCAGTTACTAAGATGAAAAGAGAGAAATCATCTCCATGTTTCTTCTGCTCAGCAGCGATTTGCTTGCTCTTTTTCTGTTGCCTCTGAATGTAAAAATCCACCCTGAATTTAGCCCCAACTCATCTCCTCTCTCAGATGCTCAGTGATCTGTTCTCTGCTGCCACATCATGGGGAAAAGAGGTTGGTTTGTTTTTTGCCTCTAAATTGCTTCCTAAATTCTGGGCATTTGTTCTGATAAAGATTTTGCTTTTTCCATCTGAAAGAGTTTTTCTTCTTGGTCAGGTGACTTTTTCAGAATAATTAAGAGCTGGGAAAGGACTGTGTGATTTTCTACTATTTTAGTGGGATGCATTTTGTTTTATCTTTCCTGCACACACTTTTGTTTTGCTTTTAATTTCAGATTTTGCATCCATCCATCTCAGTTTTTTCTTAGGTGTTTTATAACCCTTTAGTTATCCTCATGCCATTTATTTTTTTTATCCTCCCTGCAAATGCATGGGCATTCAATGTGAAATCTTTAATGAGTAGTC
Source organism: Crocidura indochinensis (assembly GCA_004027635.1). Classification (NCBI taxonomy): domain Eukaryota; kingdom Metazoa; phylum Chordata; class Mammalia; order Eulipotyphla; family Soricidae; genus Crocidura; species Crocidura indochinensis. Next base: position 13,882 of record PVKC010019745.1, read on the forward strand.
CTATGTTTTAATGACTGAAATGGGTAAATAACATGTAACTTCTTCTTCAAAGCATGGACCTATGGAAGGAGAGACTCTCATCCCTTTCTACCTAATTCTGAGAAAATCCAGCAAATATATACTATCCACATTTTTAAGATATGCAAAAATGTCAATTTTCTAGGTAACCTTGGAATATACCCCTGGAACCCCTGAGTCCTGCCAAGTATGGCTGCTATACAAATCCACAAAAACCTGAAAGTGTTCAGAGTCTGTAAGGACTGGGCCCAAATCGATACCAGTTCAATGACCTTGGGTGGTGTGGTTAGCCTCTCTCAACCTCAATTTCCTCCATAAATCTCAGCAATCTAATAGCTGTTGAGTTTAGCTGCAAGGATTGAAAAAGGTACCATGTAGAATTAATCGGCTGGTTGAACCTGGCATGTGTATGGTCCTCAGCAGAGAGTGACCATAATTTTGTGTTTCATGGTTAGTTTGGAATTTGAAAGGTCATTATAATCAGCCTTTCAAATAACTTACTGTTGAATGAGTGGTCTTAGCTATTATGTCATTTTTTCTAATGTTTTTTTTTTGAAAACTAGTGCTTCTAAATCAATAGTTCACATTTTTCTATTTCCATGGACAACAAGAAGACATTAAAAATTTCCCTTTGGGGATTTAAGAACAATATTACAACAGATAGGGCTCTTGTCTTGCCTTGCACATGGCCAACTGGGGTTCAATCCCCAGCACCCCAGATGGTTCCCTGGGCACCAACAGGAATAATACCCGAGTGTAGAATCAGGAGTAACCCCTAAGCATCAACAAGTGTAGCCTCAAAACTAAATAAACAAAAATATCCCTTTGAGATGCTAAAAATATGTTCCCAACAGAATCTATCCCAGGACAGACTTATCAACGCATATTTTCACACACTCATGCGTGCAGGTATTTGAGTCAGCATGTAAATGTGTGTACACTCATGTTTATACATATAAGCATATCATATTCAAGAATATAATTGAAAGTTCATGAACAACATTTTTCTTCTGAAACAAAAATTGGTATTTTTAACTTCAGCATGTGAAAAAGATTCTTACCCATGATTTCATCTTCCTACCTAGAAATAATTCTTTGATCCTGTCAAATAAATTATATGATGGTAAGTTATATTTTTAGGTATGCCACATTTTCTTAGCCATAATATCTATCAATTATAATGAGTGTATGTGTGGATAATACTTAAATAAACCACAGAGACTATGGATGAAATAGTTATGAGAGTCCCTTGTTAATTTTAGTAACTGACAAAAATGAATTCTATCATTAGAAATAAGAAAAAATACCTTTAAATAATACTTGAGTTGAATCATATGCTTTATACCAAGCACATTATTTTATAACTGCTGCCCAAAGCACATGATCGTGTACCTGACACTCTCCTTGAAAATGATTCCTTCTCATTTCATTTCATCAGCAAAACTTCAGTGACTTTTAATAAGCCAAGCACATACAGTCCAAAAGAATAAATCTAAACTTGCGATTTATTTTATATGCTGTAGAAAAGAAATATGTTCCTACAAGTCATGGCAGACAGCTGCACACCAAATGTAAATTCTGTTGTTATCAATTTTTCATTTCGAAAAAGTGTTCTAGTATAAGAAGAAAATCAAACTGAAAGGCAGCAGAGCAAGATCATTGGGGGAGGTTTGAGTTTAGCTTCATTATCAGAGGAGTTTGTAGTAACATGATATTTTCATAGTCACAAAATCAACTAAAATTTATGAACACCAACTGCCAATGTAAGCCCTGGAAGTGGGTTTCCTACTGAGCAGAATGATTGGAACCAGATCATATCTCAGCAGCAGATGCACATGATGGTGAGGTGAGCATTCTCCCTGGGGGGAAGCTTGTTAGTCCTTCCTTACAAGCCAAGCATAAAGCTGTAAGTATAATAATTATGCCACTGTGCACGCGGGAACCAAGAACAACACTTATAGAATTAAGTGTATTTTAAAACACACACAAAGAAACTAGTAATAATCCTCTGTAGACCTTCTTAATTTTTACTGAGCAAATATAAGTTCACAGAATTGACCTCTGTTCTCCAAGTCTGACAGTATATTAGTTTGCTGTGGATGCCATAAAGAACTATGAAGAGATCAGTTGGGGCATATTAAACATCTAAATGATTTTATTTGAGAAAGCACCAATATGAATCAAGAAATAAAAAATCAAAAGCAGGGGCCCAGGAGATAGCATGGAGGTAAGGCGTTTGCCTTTCATGCAAAAGGTCATCGGTTCGAATCCCGGTGCCCCAGATGGTCCCCTGTGCCTGCCAGGAGCAATTTCTGAGCATGGAGCCAGGATTAACCCCTGAGCACTGCCGGGTGTGACCCAAAAAAAATCAAAAAAAAATCAAAAGCAATTAAAGTTTTCACCAAGAAAAAATAAAGTTTATATAGAGAAGGCACACACACACACACACACACACAAAAAAAAAAGCAAGGAAATTCATTGATGGGCTATAGTTTCAACAGCTACTGTATTTTTGTACCATAAGACACACTTTCCCTCACCCCCAAAAGATGGGGCAAAATGTCTGTGCATCTTATGGCGCAAATGCCACCTAGATTTCTGGGCTCCCAGAAAACTAGAAGAATACTCGAAACTTAAACTCTCTCCATTTGTTAATGACAGTCATAATGATCCTTAATGTTACGTTGACTGCTGTCCAATTAACATGGTTGAAATATTAGTTTGTTATAGTTTATTGAATATTTTAGTATAGCATTTGCTTTACAATATTTTTCCCATCTAAAACCTATGTGTATCTTATGATCAAGTGTGTCTCATAGAGTGAAAAATATGGTACTTTATTTGGGAGAGATAATTTGGCTGTGGTACTTCTTAACCTTGAGGCATTGACAGGAATTGACTGGTTTCTGTTTGTTTATATTGAGGACCAAGTCATGGGCCACTACCATCTACAATCTCCATGTTTGATCACTTTAACACTGTATATCATAAGCGGAATGATCTCCTTCCAGAACATTCCCTCCATCGATCTTCCTTCCTCAATTAAGAATATACCCATAGCACATTACATTTTTCTGTTCACAGTGACCTCCTATGTTTATTATTAGAAACTGTTTCTTTATATTTGCACAGTAACTTCATTTAAAATAATAATCCAGTACCAGAAAGATAGCACAGTGGTTAGGGCATTTGCCTTGCAGGCAGACAACCTGGGTTAGATATCAGCATCCCATATGGTTCCCCCAGCACCACCAGGTGTAATTTCTGAGTGTATAGCTAGGAGTAAGTCTGAGCATCACTGAACATGGGCCCCAAAAACACCCAAAATAAAAAATAATAATAGTCCAAAATGAACTCTAGGGTGGGAGAGGGGCAGAGATGGTGTTGCAATATTGCATACATGAAACTATCATAACTATCACTATCACTGTCTTGTCTCCAATTAGAAGGAAGGAGCTAATCCTAACAACTAGCTAATTTCCTTTTTTGTTTGTTTGTTTGTTTGTTTGATTTTGGGTCACACTCAGCAGCACTCAGGGGTTACTCCTAGCTCTATACTCAGATATCACTCCAGGCAGGTTCAGAGGACCATATAGGATGCCAGGATTCGAACCACCAACCTTGTGCATGCAAGGAGAATGCCTTACCTCCATGCTATCTTTCCGGCTCCACAACCAGCTAATTTCTTAAATTAAAATCAAAAGCTGAAATTTGGGGGTTAATACCATTTTTTCACCCTGTTTCTAACAATGATACACACATCCATTTTAAGTTAAAAAATGCAGCAAAGCACAGGTAGATGATTGAAATATAAATCATTTGTATTCTCATCATTAAGAAATAATTCTAATTAGTCCTTTGCTGTTTATAGCCCAAGATTAATATAATTGTTTCTTCCTTCCCATCATTGTTGCAATCCAATTAGAATTACAGTGTAGACATTTCTGTTTCATCCCACCTTTAATTATGTATCACAAATGCATTTCTATAATTTGTAGCTGACCAAATACACAGCAAAGGAAAACTAAAAATCTTCCTTCATCGAAAGGATTCCTGTAGCATTCTGATTTGCACCTGAAATGAACATGCTAATTACACACCACAATTTCAGTTCCATCTCAGTTCTAAAAATCCACAGTGACCATATCAACTCATGGCAGTTGACAAAATTGATTTCCCCAAGGCCTCTGTTGTGAAGTTCATTGGGTCAAACATGATGAGGCCCTTCCTATCTGTAACACAGATATATACCACATCTCTCTCTATATACACATATATATACACAAATATATACACATATATGCCACATTACTCTAAGGGAAAGAATGGTTGTACTATTTTCCCAATTAATTTAGCATATAGGCTCCATATTTTAGTGATTTTTCTTGACAGTGAGACTTCTATATAATCCAGGAGAAAAGTCACAGAAGTTTAGGCTAAGTAAAGAAGCCAACAGGGGCTAGACCAATAGTACAGTGGGTAAGATATTTGCCTTGCACATAACTGACCGATGTTTGAACACTGACACCACATATGACCCCCTGAGCACCATCAGTAGTGATCCCTGAGTGCAGAGCCCTGAGGAAGCCCTGAGCACTGTCAGGTGAGGCAAAAATATAATAAAATAAAACAAAACAGAAAGAAGCCAAAAGCAAGAGCTCCTCTGATTTTATTTATAAACATTTTTTAAAAAATGTTTCTTAACCATGGGGTCCCTAATGGATGCCCAGGATATTCTGAAGAGATTACAGATAATGGGGCTGGAGTGACAAAATAGCAGATAGGGTATTTGCCTTGTACATAGCCCACCAGGTCCAATCCTCAGCTTTCTATATGGTTTCCCAAGCCTGTCAGGAGTAATTTCTGAGCACAGAACCAGAAGTAAGCCCTGAGTCTGCTAGATGTGGTCCAAAATAAACCAAAAAAATCACCAGAAGAGAGAGTGACATGTAAGGTGCCCACCAATTCAAAACTTAGAAAATATTTCAATTTCATCCCAAAAGACTAGAAACCCAGTAACTTAAACCAAGCCCCA
>PVKC010019746.1:0-18937 GCA_004027635.1 Crocidura indochinensis
GGGGTTGAAGGAGCTTTACTGAATATTCATTTTTAAAAATATTTTTAAATTTATTTCTGTAAACAATTTTATTTTATTGAAACTATTGTGATTTACAAAGTCTTCATATTTGGGTTTCATACATACAATGAGTCAAGGACAACACCACCACTAGTGTTAACCTCCTTCCACCAATGTTCCCGAAGTGCATCCCATAACACTCTCCCCTGACCCCCAGTTTGCCATTATAACAGGTCCATTTTAAGTGTAGATTGTTAAAGATTGAGTCTCTTTATTCTATTGTTGTTGCCTTTGGCTTGGATATTTAGTTCTGTCCTTTTTGTTAATAATTGGATAAATGAACATTGCTATCATTTTATTTTGTTTTATTTTTCAAGAAACAATGAGCAAGCTTTAATGAAAACACAAACCAAAAGAAGTAAAAATTGATATATATAAAATGACTTGTTATTCTGGAAACATAATGAAAAACTCTATCCTAGCCATCATTCTATGATTAATGCAAAAACCAAGACCACCAACTACAGAAGACTGACTAAAATAACAGTGATGGAACAGAACTTCTAGAACTGTAAAGAAAGACTCCATCTTATGACCTGTGAAAACACCAAGATTTCTAGTTACAGAGGCCTGAATTTATTACTCACGACTGAGCAGAAAGTTTCCAGACACCACAAAAGGACCTAGGGGAGAGTAAAAAGTGCATGTACAGATTCTGTAGTTATTCCCATGACAGTATGCTTCAAGGGCAGAAAAAGCCTTGTATTGCTTAGGCCAAGGGAATTCCCTTTTAAATCTCCCCAATATTTACTGTGCCTATACAAAAAAGAAAAAGGAAATTCAAAATTTTTTATTACTGTTTTTCTTTCTTTTTATTTTTTGCTTTGCTTTGTTTTTATTTCAGGATTGAGTTTATTTGGATGTTGTCTTTATTGCTGTGTGATTTTGGGGTATTTTTGTTTGATTTTTATTTTTGGTCTTTGTAGGTTTTTTTTTTTGTATTGTTGCTATGTTTCTTTTCTTTATCCCTTTCTTCTCTTAAATTGATATTTCTTTCTTAAATTAATATCTTTATTTAAACACCTTGATTACAAATATGCTTGTAGTTGGGTTTCAGTCATGTAAAGAACAGCACCCCCATCACCAGTACAACATTCCCATCACCAATGTCCCAAGTCTCCCTTCTCCCCACCCCACTCCCACCTGTACTCTAGACAGGCTTTCTATTTCCCTCATTCATTCACATTGTTAGGATAGTTCTCAATGTAATTATTTCTCTACCTGCACTCATCACTCTTTGTAGTGAGCTTCATGTTTTGAGCTGGACCTTCCAGCCCTCCTCTCTTTCGTCTGGGAATTATTGTAAAAATGTATTTTACTAAATTGTTATTTCTAGCCTCTAGGACTCTCCCATTTTTTGCTTGTTTGATTTTTGTCCTCCTTCTTTCTTCCTTTCAAACAGAGTCAATTAACTTGAATCATCTTGTTCTGCCTCATAAATAGGGGGAAATAATATATGTTACCAAGATCAAACAGGCATATGAACACTGAGTAGAAATAAATAATGATCAGACTTAAACACCAAATTCAAAGTCAACAAGAACAGAATCGATACCCAATCTACAACAAGCTAGACATAGAGGGGACCACTTATACTAGTAGCCTGTGGGCCAAAGAAGGGGGATATGGGATGCATGCTGGGAATAGGGGTGGAGGAAGGACAACACTGGTGTTGGGAATGCCCCTTATTCAATCTCACTACATACCTAAAATATTACTATGAGATATTTGTAGTCCACTTTGGTCAAAATAAAAATTATTTTAAAAAATGACTGGATAAATATTGGACTTTTTAAATATTGGTCTTTTTCTACAGTTCTGTCCTTTTTTTTAACACTACCAATGCACCTGAAACCATTTGGTCCTTTCATATTTGTGTTTCTCCTCTTCTACTTATTTTTATTTCCTTCTACTCTCTATACTCTGGGGCCAAGTGCATTCAAGACAACTCCCATGTTTCTTCATGCACTTATTCTAAATATCATCTTTAAATTATATCATCCTTCTTCTGGCTTATTCATTTAACACAATATCTTCCAGTTCCATCCATGTTGCTTCAAATGGCATGACTTCATTATTTATCACAGCTGTGTGTTAACCAATTACTACAACTCACCACAAATACCATATTCAGTAGTATGAAAACTAAAATTCTTTCATCCAAGATCAGGAGCAAGGTAAGGCATCACACTCTATTTGTATGCAATATAGTATTGTAAATCCTCACCATAGTAATTAGGCAAGAAATATATATTAAGTTTATATATTTTAGAAAAGAGAATCAGACTTTTACTATTTTTAGATGACATTATGATTTACATGGAAAATTCTAAAGATTCCAGAAAGAAATCCCAACAACTCTATAAACAACAGACTTTTATAATAAGATGGCAGACTACAATAACAATGACCTTTATAAAATGAAATAAAGGAGAGGGAAACAAAAAAAATGGACTCACAATTGTGCCTCAGAAAAATCAAGTACCTGGGCATTAAGATGAAAGACATATGCAATGTTAATTGTAAATTACTAATAAAAGAAATAACAGAAGACATGAAGAAAGAGAAACAGATCACTTATTGATTCAAAAATAGATATCAAAATAACAAATATCAAAATATCAAATTGAGAGCCATAACAATGTTCACAAATGCAGTTATCATATCTCATGAAGCCAGCTCCATAAACTCACACTCAAAATATTCTCAAAAGAGACATAAACCTGTAATGGAAAAATCATGGGTACACCTGTCAGGCATCAGAAAGATATAATCTCCAGAAGAAGAGGCTGCAAATACCTGCCCTCTAAAGCCATTCATCTTTCATAATCATCCATAATTGCCACTTTGCCTGTGGCCTTATTTCATAATTTTTATCTCTGCACAGATACTAATCTGATCAAATTTTTGGTATGCCAGATAATTGGACTTTTATTACGGGAGCTTTTTGGTGTAAATATGGGCACCCTCCTCCCATTGTGGGGTCTCATATGACAGTTTTTCATAGAAAATCAGAGTCATAGAGACATGTTTATTTCAGCCAAGGGGTGTTGAGCAGCATCTTAGATCTTATTGAGTCAGTCAAGCTTCACTTTTCTGATTTCCCTGACATTTTTATTAACCAGAGTTTAACACAAATCACCTGAGGATCAAGGTAGATGTATTTAAGGGTACTTGTGCTAATTAACTCAGGAAAGATGAAAGGGAATAGTAAAGTGGTTTTACAGATATATGACAACACTTCCCCTTCCTCTTATCCCTCTCATTCTTCCATGGATTCTACTACTTCTGGGAGACTTGAGTGTCTGATAATGTGTCACAAAAGCATAGTATCAGTAATAGTGCTTTGAAGTCCAGGGTCACATCGCCCTAAATAAGAGCAAAGTAATTAGTTCATTTGTTTAATACTATTGTCCCCATAGGAATATACCACATTAGATGACAATTAGCTGAAGCCAACTAATGTTCAGAAATAAATGAAAAATAATAATGTTATCTAGTAATAATAGTCTACCTACTAAACCTTCTGACAATGACTTAATGACCTCATTGGAGATAAAATGATTTTTCACACACTTGCTTGTCACTGTACTTCTGTTTTTTAAATATATATTCTCTTTTCTTCTTTCTTTTTCTTCTTTCTATTTTTTAAAATATAATTTTGCTCTCATTTATGTGGAAACAAATATATTACAATCAAATGTCAACTATGTAATATATTTTTTAAATAAAATAAATTAAAAAGTAACCAAATGATTAATATTATAAGTGCATATCATAGATTCAATATTTTCCTCAGAAATACTCATGACTTTTTTTTTGATTTGGGGCTATACCTGTAAGTGTTCAGGGGTTAGTTTTTGGCTCTACATTTAAGAATCGCTCCTGGACAGCTCAAAACCATATAGGATGCTGGGTATTGAACCTAGGTCAGCTGCATGCAAGGCATGCAGCAACTTAACCCATTACACTATTGCTCTGATCTCCACCCATGACATTTTTAAGGACAAAGATAAAAACATGTTGACATTTTTTATAGGTTAATAATCTATGAAAAGCCACTGCAAAAGGGAAGATCAGAGGCTTCTCTTCCCTGCATCAAGCTACATAGCATAAAGCTATTGCTATCAAAGGAGAATAGTACTGAAATAAGGACAAATTCACAGACCAATGTAATAAAATTCAGTCGATAGACAAATTCTAATATATATATATATACATATATATATATACTGTTAATCTTTGATGAAATAGTGAGAAGTATGAAGTGGAACAAGAAATGTCTTTTCAACAAAAGGTATTGTAAAAATGGTATGGCATTTGGCCAAATGGAAAAATATTCAGAGCATGTAATCAATAAAATAAAGGACAATCAAAATAATTCAGAGTACTCAAAATAAAGAACAGGAGACTGAAGTGATAGAAAAATTGGGAAAATGCTTGATTTGCATGAAGCCAATTCATTTTTGATTCCCAGTATCCATATGGTCCCCTGACACTGCCAGGAGTAATTTCTCAGTGCAAAGCCAGTAACCACTGAGCACTTCTAGGTGTGGCCCCCAAACAAAGCAAAACAAACAAAAATTAAGAACAAAATAAAAGTTAGATAATAACAAACAAACAGAAGCAAAGATAAATATATGAGACTATAAAAACTGAGAACGTTATGTAATGCCAAAGAAGTTATAATCATTAAGACACCCTATTGCTTGAGAAAAGATTTTTCTCTCTCTCATTTGATAAAGAGTTTATATTATAAATATATGAAGTGCTTATAGAACTTTACAAGAAATGAAAGCAGCCAGCTACATAAAAAATGGGGGAGGGACCGGAGCAGTGGCACAACTGGTAGGACATTTGCCTGGCATGTGCTAACCTAGGATGGACCATGGTTCAACCCCCAGCATTCCATCATTCCATATGGTTTTCCAAGCCAGGAGTAACTCCTGAGCATCACGGTGTGTTCCCCCCACCCAAGAAGCCAGAAAAAAAAAACCCCACAAAAATGGGGAGAAAAGATTAACATGACATTTTTCATAAAAGATGCCAACTGGTATGTGAAAAATGGTTATGCATCACTTATCATCAAAGAAATAAATGTCAAAAGAGCAATTAGATGGGGCAAAGAGATAGCATGGAGGTAAGGCATTTGCCTTGCATGCAGAAGGATGGTGGTTCAAATCCTGGCATCCCATATGGTTCCCCAAGTCTGCCAGGAGTGATTTCTGAGGGTAGATCCAGGAGTAACCAGTGAGTGCTGCTGCGTGTGACCCAAAAGAATTCCCCCAAATAAAATAAAATAAAATAAAATAAACTAGCAATTAGATAGCTCACATGAATTGAAACAGGTACACACCACAAATAACAAAGTAAACAGTATTGTAGTGTATGTGGGTATAAATGGATACTCATTTATTTCTGGTGAACTAACCCAACTATTTTGGAAAAAGAGTTAAGAATTCTCAAAATCATAGGAATTGAGCTTTTTTGTAACCCAGAAATCCCACTTCTTTGCATAATCCTCAGAATAAAAAATAGTCTATTCAGAAAATAAATTTGTATATATATGTTCACTACAGCACTTTTCACAATAGCTCAAATTTCAAAACAGCAAAAGTGTTCAAGAACAAATGAGTAAGGAAGATACAATGGTACTTCTGCACAGGGTTTTAAGTAAAGACTAATTCATGTATTTCACTGCTAAATGGTTGGATTCTGCGAGTATTAGACTGAGTTAAGTTAGTCAGAAGGAGTGTTTTACCTACGTGTTGTTCTATATACCTTATGGTATCAGGTCTGATATCAAGGTCTTTAATCCATTTGGATTTTACCTTTGTACATGGTGTTAACATTGAGACTAAAGGCATCTTCAAGGAGGAAACTGCACTTTCCAAACAAATGGAAGCAGAGATAAACAGATGGGAATACATTAAGCTGAGAAGCTTCTGCACCTCAAAAGAAATATTGCCGAAGATACAAGAGTCACCCACTGAGTGGGAGAAACTATTCACCCAATACCCATCAAATATGGGGCTAATATCCAAAATATACAGGGCGCTAACAGAACTTTACAAGAAAAAAAATCTAATCCCATCAAAAAATCGGGAGAAGAAATGAACAGACACTTTGATAAAGAAGAAATACAAATGACCAAAAGGCACATGAAAAAGTGCTCCTCATCACTAATCATCAGGGAGATGGAAATCAAAACAATGATGAGATACCATCTCACACCACAGAGATTGGCACACATCATAAAGAACAAGAACAAGCAATGCTGGTGGGGATGTGCAGAGAAAGGAACTCTAATCCACTGCTGGTGGGAATGCCATCTAGTCCAACCTCTATGGAAAACAATATGGAGATTCCTCCGAAATCTGGAAACTGAGCTCCCATTCAACCCAGCTATTCCACTCCTAGGGATATATCCTAGGAACACAAGAATACAATACAAAATTCTCTTCCTCACACCTATATTTATTGCAGCAGTATTCACAATAGGCAGGCTCTGGAAACAACCAAGATGCCCTTCAAGAGATGAATGGCTAAAGAAACTGTGGTACATATACACAATGGAATATTATGCAGCCATCAGGAAAGATGAAGTCATGAAATTTTCCTATACATGGATGTACATGGAATCTATCATTCTGAGTGAAATATGTCAGAGAGAGAGAGAGAGAGAGACGCAGAATAGTCTCACTCATCTATGGGTTTTAAGAAAAATAAAAGTCATTTTTGCAACAAACCTGGGACAATGAGAGGAGGGCTAGAACTTCCAGCTCACTTCATGAAGCTCACCACAAAGAGTGGTGAGTACAGTTATAGAAATAACTACACTGAGAACTACCATAACCATGTGAATGAATGAGGGAACTGGAAAGCCTGTTTAGAGTACAGGTGGGAGTAAGGTGGGATGGAGGGAGATTTGGGACAATGGTGATGGGAATGTTGCACTGGTGAAGGGGGGCGGTGTTCTTTACATGACTGAAACCTAATCACAATCATATTTGTAATCAAATGCTTAAAGATATTATAAAAAAGTTAGTCAGAAAGAGATGGGCAAATATGGAATGATTCCCCTTATGTGAGGCATGGAAAGAAACATAGTACGGGAATAAAAAGTTTCCAAAAGCAACAGAAATTGAGAACTGATCATTGGTAGAAAGTTTAGGTTGGGGTTTTAATTGAGTAGGAGGATGAGAACAATGGAACATTGGTGAGATCTAGAACATTAATAGAAGAAAATAGATTCTGATAGAGTTTGGTGCTAGAATAGTTTATATATGAAAATTTACATTAACAGTTTTGTGAAACATGTTGCCTATAAATTAAAAATAAATAGGTGAAATATAAATGTAAATAGTATTTTGTTTTGTCACTATAGAATGAACCGCTGCTTGAGAAGTTATGACACATCATATTTTGCATAAGTGAGAAATATTGAACTGGTTTATTAAACTACTGAAACTTCAAGGTTTGTTTATCATAGCATATTATAGCGTTTTCTGGCAAATATGTGTCTTCCATGGCAAATAGTAAATCTCAAATCACTATTATTAAGTATCTACCCAAACTATGGTAATTTGGATCTAATTTACATGAATATTAATTCTTTTAAACACGATGTTGCACAGACCTTATTCTTTCAGAAAAATACAATTTGTTCATTAATTTTTAAGGAGAAATATTTATTATTATGAATTATTTGGCAATAGTTTCACTTTTTGAAAATAAATGATGACCATAATTAAGCTCCTTATAATGAACACAGCAATTTTTAGGCAGTGCAATTTACATAATGTTTCTTCTTTAAGATGTTTAGTTTCTTTAATAAAAAACAACAGTGCATATGACAAAATTTTCAAGATATATGAAGATCTTTAGTAATTGTTACATTCATTTTTGCATTTTACTTATTTATTCCATTGATACATCTTCTGGTGCACTTTATTTCAGAATTACTTTTACTTAGTCTTAGAATGTTATATATTAGAATATTAGAATACAATATAGAATGCTAAGTTACTGAAAACAATTTTTTTTGGTTTTAGAGCCACACCTTGTACTGATCAGGGTTACTACTGATTATGCTCTCCAAAATTACTTTTGGAAAGTTCTGGAGACTAGAAGGGATGTAGGGGATAAAACAGTCTGCACCATGAAAGGCAAAATGCCCTGCAAACTGTGCTATTGTTCCAGTCTAGAAAACATAAATTTTTTACAGAGCTTTTTAGTTACTATTGGCTTAAGGACATCATTTTTCCTGTCTAGTTTAAAAGATTTTTTCTTATTTTTCACTTAAGAACACATTAATATATCAAAATATTTAAATAAAATATTTATTTAATAAAATAAGTCACTCATTAAAGAACTAAAACTATTTTTGATCACATTTGATGTAGTTTAAGGATAAAAACAAAATGTTTTCTAATTGCCTCTTAGTGTAATATTTAATGAATTTCATTTTACCAATGACTATAGGTAAATAAATTTGTTGGTTGATGCTTGTTTATACACACATATACACATACATATGCAATAACTCTTCTGTAGTTTCCTGCCACACCTTTCTGTATATTATTTACTTCATAGCCTTGATCACCTTATCTATTGAAAAGATAAACTGAACCAGACAAGTTGCCAAACTGGTCAGGTGCCAGCTGATATCAACCCAATTTTCTACTTATATCCTATAAACTTTACAGGTCAGATTTAAAATATTGAGTCCCATTTATTTTTTAAGTGTCGTCATTTTCATTAACTATTTCTCTAGGTAAATGTGGACCACTTCATGATTTACTAGCTGAATACTTCACTTCTTGGTAATTTTAGTTACACAGCATTTTTCATTTTTAAATATATATATTTAAATATGTATTTTAAATATATACTTATTTTTATTACATTTGCTATTTATTCTCCATATCTTACCAAAATATAATTTCCTTTAAGGATAAGTATTGTTTTTCCTTTTTGGTCATTGACATGTTGGCATATGGTAGGCCTTTAATAAGTGTTTTCAAGCTAATCAATCATTAATGGAGTGAAGAAAGATTTTCTTAGTCAAATAAAGCACTCTTTAAGATATATATTTCTTTTAATAAACAATATTTTAAGGGCCTGAGCAGTGGAGCAGGAGGTAGGGCATTTTCCTTGCACACAGCTGACCTAGGATGGACCATGGTTTGATCCCACTCACATCTCATAAGGTCCCCCAAGCCAAGAGCTATTTCTGAGCATATAGCCAGGAGTAACTCCTGAGCATCATTGGGTGTGGTCCAATACCCCAAATAATAATAAATAAAAAACAGGGGCCTGGGAGATAGCATGGAGGTAAGGCGCTTGCCTTTCATGCAAAAGGTCATCGGTTCGAATCCCGGTGCCCCATATGGTCCCCTGTGACTGCCAGGAGCAATTTCTGAGCATGGAGCCAGGAGTAACCCCTGAGCACTGCTGGGTGTGACCCAAAGACCAAAAAAAAAATAAAAAATAAAAAACAATATTTTTACACCATTGTGATTTACAATATTTCTAGTTAGGTTTTAGGCATACACTGTTTTAGGACCAATCTTATCACCAGTGTCAACCTCCTTCCATCAAAGTTCCCATATCAACATTACCCCTTTCCCTATACTGCCAACATAATAGGACCATTTTTAATTTTTGTTGTTAAAGTTGGAACCTCATGATTCCATTGTAGTTGACCTGGCTTGGCTATGCTGTTGGTCCCATATCCTGTCATATCATATTTGTGTTTCCCCCCTTCATTCAATTTCTTGCTTTCTCACTTGAGATATATTTTTATAACGCTTCTAATTTACCTTTTTATTTTTTTATTTTTATTTTTATTTTTTATTTTTATTTTTGTTTTTTGGGTCACACCCGGCAGTGCTCAGGGGTTACTCCTGTCTCCATGATCAGAAATTGCTCCTGGCAGGCACGGGGGCACGGGGATTCGAACTGATGACCTTTTGCATGAAAGGCAAATGCCTTACCTCCATGCTATCTCCCGGGCCCCAATTATATTTTTGATATAATTATTTTATTTAAGCACCATAGTTAAAATTTTTTTTCATAGTTGAGTTTCTGTCATAGAATGTACACTACCCTCACCAGTGAACATTTCTTGCCACCAATATTCCTGAGCATAAACCTGGTGTGGCCCCCAAAAACAAAAAAACAAAAACAAAAACAAAAAATTTGCCCTTTTAAATTCCATTGTTCCTTCTACCATTTTGTTGCTAAATATTGCTTATCTTTCAAATGGTCAGCTTCATAATTCTCAAGGTTCTGTATTTTAGTTCTTCCTTTCAAAGCATAATGGCTTTCCAGCCAGAATATTTTGGTAATTTTTTATATAAAATCTTACTGGCATCCCTGGACAGAAATGGAGAGATCTAATGAATGTATGTTTGTGGAACATGCATTTAATTGAAATTACTTAAAACATAAAGTTATTTTTAAAAGAATTTGTTATTTGCAAGGTAATACATACAGTGATACAGCGTGCTTTTGAAAAAACTTCCATTTTTATAAGACGAATGGAAAGTTTCTTCAAAATAATTTTTTTATGAAACAACTTTAAATACAAGCTATGATCCCAAAAATAGTTCAAGAAATAACATTTTAATAAATCATCCAAAGTCTACTAACAAATATATTAATAAAAGGGCAGATAGAATATTAACTTTTAGGTAATAGAAGTTTTAGAAATCAAGGATAGATTTAGAGAGTTTTCTTATCCCAAATCATAAACAAGTTAAACTTGTTTTTATATAAAAGTCACATCTATAAAAACTTGTGTGTAAATGATTTCAGAGAAAGTATGGCAAATCTAATTTTAGGTCAAGTTAATCACTCTATTGAGTAGCATGCAATGATCAATGATTCTATTTTCCCCAAGACTGAGTTGTATGTTTCTTAGGGTATTGATCTTTCAGTGATAAAGTAGCACAAGAGATAGGGACATGTTGGTTACTTTAGTCATATCTGTAGATGAGTTAGCATCTGAGGAAAAAATAGTCTTATGTAAGACCTGCTTTACATCATTATTTAGTATTTTATCAGGTCTTACAAGGAAATGACTTATGATTAAAATAAAACTTAGTAAAATAAAATGAAATAAAATAGCTACTATGGAATGATGAAAAAATATGAAAGGTAACTGAAAAGGTGGGCCCAAACTGATCTCAGAGATGCAGCATTATCTGCATGTCATTTAATGATTGGGAATACATATTTATCAGTGTCTTAGCATCTGCTTAACAACATCAGCAATAAAGGAAGAATATACCGTAATTCAAGTGATTTGTATTAACTGACAAGTGGTCAATGACCCCTTTTCTCAAGACCTTGAAAGAAAAAGAAAGAGCAACTATGGAGTACAACCATGACCTCAGAATCAGTCAATCATAAGCTAAGAATAATTTTTAAAAGTATTAATTACTTTTGACCAATGTCATTTAAGGCAACTGTATTGCTCCTGGGAGATACATAATAGGAAGGTAGGTAGAAGAGAAAATTCTGAATTTTCCTCATTGTGTTTACTTGTTCATTGCCATCCGTGAAGTAATTTTCAGAAGATATTACAAATTAAATCAATCAAATCAAGAGCAGCCAAGGAAAATACAAAGCTAGGGGAAAATCTGGTTTTGAAAGAATTAAAATGCGGAATTTAGGAACTGATGAGATAACTCAAAAAGCTTAAACATATGCTGAGCATGTGTGAGACCCCAAATTCAATTATAACATCTATGCTTGGGAGCACATTTTTTCATTGTAAATACCCTTTACAGATATTTCATAGTGGCTGGAAATCACAGAAATTAAGCAGAAAAGAATCCAGGAGACATATACAAACAAATGATGTGCCCTCCCATCAGTTCTCCACGCCACTTTTTTTCACTCTACTCACTCTCATCTGTTCTTCACTCTAGTGGAAATTAAGAGCCTGGATCAAGAAAAATGGAACAGCTGGACAAAAGCCCAGGGCAATGGCTGGCTCAACTGTCATCCTCATCCAAAGACTCTAAAAATTTACCTGCACATCCTGGTGGTCCCCCACATCACCAGAGCAGAATAACACTAGAGTAGCCACTAGAATTTCAGATCATAGATCGAGAGAAAGGTTTTTATACACTGCCACCCAAACATTGGAATTTAAGTGTACAGGAGGTTTTTGAAGAAGTAAAATTCAGGATTGAAAGAAAAGAGAATTGTGAAATTATGACATTCTAATACTGAAAATGTTATTAAATATATAAAGATTAAAAAGCAGTCTTAGCACTAGTTTTATGTGAGAGATTACCTAAGTACTAAATAGCTATGTTTATTTCTGTTTTGTTTTGTTTAAGTTTTTCCACTCATTTTTATTTAGGCTCCAAGATTTACAATATATATATTTATTTTATTTTTATTTTTTACAGTATATATTAAGTTTAATTTAAAAACTGTGGTTTGCAAGATTAGTGGGAGTTGACCTTTAGTCATGTAATATTTCAAAACCAACCCTATCACCAGTGCCAACTGTCATTATCAATTCTTCCATTCTATGTCACCCTCCAGCCCCCAACCAATGTCCTCCAAACCTGCTTGCCACTTTGGCAGGCAAGTTAAAGTTCCTTGATTTCAGATTAGATCTCATACTTTCAGTGTTATTGAGTCTATGCTTTAAAGCTATACCACATATTTATTTCCAATATGACCATGCCCCTGTTCTCCCATAACTTCCCTTTTTCATCTTCCTTCATCTCCTTCCTTCCTTGATTCTTTTCTTCTCAGTTCTCTTTATCCCTAGACTCTGAGGTCAAGAACTTCTTTACTACATTACATTTTGTAATACAATTATTTTATATACCACGATAAGATTATCCTGTGTGCTTCTTTTGCTGACTTATTTCACTCAACATAATATCTTTCAGTTCCAAACAGGTGTCAGAAGACAAATAAATGTATTATGAAGATGTACATGTACAGAATAGAGTACTCTGCAGCTGTAGTTAATGAAATGTAAAACATTGTAAAAAGTTTAAGAAAGTGAAAAAATAAGATTGCACTCAAAACACTTTTCTATTTTAAGTATTATCTTGAGTTATCAAAATATCATAAAATATCTTGATTTATCAAATTGAGTAATAATTCAATCAATAAACTATATGATGAGTAACTCAAAGTCAATAAAATTAAGATCAAACATATCTAACCCTAATGGGTTAAAATCAGTTTCCCACTCAGATGTTATAACTCATATTTGAATATTTCACATTTGGGTCTCCAGTAACCCTGATTTTATGTTTTGATATAATATCTTGTACAAACAAGGAAATTGTGCTAAGGATATTTATGACTTATTAAAATGCTTTCTGACATTTAAATTCAGGGCTACAATTTCACACAATTCTTTTAACTTTAGATTTTAAAACTTTCAGTTCAGTCTATGATCTTTTGAATATTATGGAAACAACACTCTTTTCAAGATTACCTCAGTCTTAGATTAATTGCTGTAGAAAGCTTTGGACACATAAAAACTACATTGATTAGACTTACTTGCTTCCTCCATGTTGAGACACTCACAACATCTCAGGAGTGGAAGCTAATGAAAAATCAATGCCAGATGGCCCTAAGATAGGTATTTTTGAACATTTTCCTACTGTTAAGTCATTCAATAGAAATGTCCGTAGTGTTCATAAAGATGAAGATAACACATGCAGTCCATCTGTCCCAACCACAGACAAGACTTTTAACAGGGAAAATTTCTTTGGGAAAAATAAATGACGATTAAATAAAGCCAAGGGATTTTCTAGGATACATTCTTGTGTTTCTGCTGGTCATTAGCAGAATGAATGAATGAAGATAATTAAGATGTCTCTAAAAGTTGCCTCATTTGTCAGAATTAGCCACTATGACAACATGGAGAGAACATGTTCAATGGTGATAAATCAATTTTATTGACAAATTTGTTTCAAGGAAATACAAGGAAATACTACCATATTTTTTATTAAAATGTATTGCTGCATTTTTCCCCAAATATCTTTAAGGTGGCACCAACAATAGGCACAAGGGCAAAACTGAATCAAAAGGACAATATCTGCCAGGAGCAGTGGCACAAAAGGTAGGGCGTTTGCCTGGCACGTGCTAACCTAGGATGGACTGCAGTTCGATAACCTGACAAAAACAAAAACAAAACAGAACAAAAAAGACAATCTGAACCTGGTCAGAAATAATAATGGAAGCTGATATATTATAATCAACCAATACATGACTGTGTTTCTAAAAGGCAGCTTGAAATTCTTGGCTATTAAGAAAAGTACTTACATTTCAACTTTTTAATTAGTTAAATTAGGGTATGAGTTACTTATAATGAACAAAATGCTTTAAAATGTGACAAATATGTCCAAGACCACTTTTTAAAATTGTTCTATTTAAGCATCTTCTTATAAAATTGTTCATTGTTGGGTTTAAGTCATACGATGTACACCATACTTCACAAGTGCATTCTTCCTGCCATCTATGGATCCTGTTTCCCTACCACCCCTACTCACACCCCTGACTGTCTTTAAGGCAGACAATTTCTTTCTCTCTTTTATCTCTCTCTCTTTTTCCTTTTTGACACTGGTTTGAACTACTGTTAATGGAAGGGTACTTAAAAGTCAATTTCTTCACTTTCTGCATAGAGTTCTTATCCAGAATGATCAGTTCTATCATTGTCCTACTAGATCCTTCACTACTTTAACTGCACTAACCTTACTTTGTGGCAAGCTTTCTACCCTAGGCTGGACCTCCTGACATGTTCACTAGAAGTGGTATCACTGAACATATGGTAGCTCAATTACTAGCTTTTTGAGGAACGTCCATATTATTTTCCCAAAATGTCCAGAATTTATTCATACCCGTTGTAATTGAGAGTGCCTTTCTCCTCACAGCTGCACAGGCACTGTTTTTTTTTTAATTCTATTTATTTATTATTTTTTATGATGTGTGTTTTTCTCTGTGGTGTGACATGATCATTGCTATTTTTATTTGCATCTAGTGATGAGAATAATTTTATCATGTGCCTTTTGGACATATGTACTTCTAATTTGAAGAAATGTCTGTTAATTTCTTCCCTTTTCTATGGGTTAGATGCTTTTTCTGGTAAAGTTCAATCAGTGCCTTGTATATCTCAGATTTTAATCCCTTATATGATGGGTACTGAGTGAAAACTTTCTCCCATTTCATGGATAGTTTTTATATGTTAGTAACTATTGCCTTTGAAGTACAGAAGCTTCTTAATTTATGTAGTTCATTTGTTTGTCTTTCCTTCCATGCATTTGGCCAGTGGTGTTTCATCTTTGAAGACACCATTAGCATTAATGTCATGAAGTGTTCTGTCTACGTTTTCCTCTATGTACCTATGGCTTCAGGTTTGATATCAAAGTTATAATCCATTTTGATTTGACCTTCTTGCATTGTTTTAAGGAGATGTTGGTCTGAGTTAATTTTTTTGCATGTAGTGTAACAGTTTTTTCAGTATCATTTGCTGAAGAGGCTTTCCTTGCTCCCTTTTGTATTTCTTACTCCTTTCTCAAAAATTAATTATTCATAAACCTGTGGTCCATCACCAGATATTCAAGTCTATTCCATTGGTCTAAATATCTTTCTTCATTCCAATACCATGCTTTTGTAATGATTACTGCTTTATAGTATAATTTAAAGTTGGGTAAAGTTATTACTCCCAACTTTTTATTTTCTTCTAGGGATTGCTTTAACTACTGATGGATATTTATTTCTCCATATGAATTTCAGGTGTGTTTGATTCACTTATTTGAAACATGTTATTGTAAAATCACCCTATGTACTGAATTTACAACCCCAGGTGAATGGGTCTGTTGAAAAATCCATAACTATTCTGAATACTGAACCATTTTTGACAGTTTCTAAGACTTGGATTGCCAGCACTGACTTTGGGCTTGAGGTACATGGTTATCTCTGGTTGAACCATTTTTAGACTATGAATCTACAGAGATGGCAGCCAGCTCATCATACTTTGGAGGTGGGGGTCTTTCTGGTTTAGTGTCAGTAGTATATGATAAATTATCAGCCTTGGGAAGGTCTTTAGATCGAGAAATCATCATCACTGGGAAACCATCCCTTCCTTCTTGGGACATGCGTGGAGAATTTCTAGGAAGCCATCCACATACATTACATAGTGAGAAATGCAGATAGATTGACTAGAGGAACATGAAATTGTCTAGAACTGGGGCCATGTGCACTGATGTTCTGGTGAAGGGTCCTCACACTGAGTCCAGCTCAGAGGACCATCATGGTGATAGTTCATCAGAGAGTAAAATCACTAATCATCGTTGGGTTATTCTTAGGTTTCTGGGACCTTTGCCAGGCATCAATTATTTAAATAATATCTTTATTTAAGCACCATGATTACAAAAATGATTGTAGTTGGGTTTTAGCCATAAAAAGAACACTCCCCTTCAAAAGTGCAACATTCCCACCACCAATGCACCCCATCTCCCTCCTCCATGACCCCTTGCCTGTATGTGAGACAGGCATTCTACTTCTTTTACTCATTAACATCGTCATGATAATTGTTAGTGTAGTTATTTCTCTCACTGCACTCATGACTCTTCATATCATGAGCTGGTCCTTCTGGCCCTCAGCTTTATTGTCTCTGGGCATCATTACAGTAATGTTTTTTATTTTCTTAAAACCCATAGATGAGAGACTATTCTGTGTCCTCTCACTAGGCACAGGTTTTAAAATCATCCCACACACTGTATTTCCAACCTGGGTGAATAGGTTTGAAGTAGGGTAGCCACAAAAAATTAATAAACCTAGCTAGTCAGGAGAGAATCATGAAGTCAGTTGGCTGCTTCCTTTGTAGTTCCACTCTGCATATCAAAGCAAATCACAACCTCTTTCTTTATCAACCAGGAGGGTTGGGGTGGAGTGAGATTCAGGTGGACTTTTACAAGTCAAATGGCTTGATGAAATGAATGAAGTTAGGGAACACCTTTGCTCTGGGCAAAAACAGAGTGTAAACTAACATACCATGGGTATTCTTATAATGATTTCATTAAATCTTTACAATGCTTTGGAAAATATTGCCATTTTAATGTTGTTGATTACCCCCAATTCATGAGCACAGTATATGTAGTCTGCCACTTTACTGTACAAGTCTGTTGTTTCTAGAAGCTTTTTTTGTAGTCTTAGGAATTTTCTATACACAGTATCATGTCATTATGTCCTTGATGTATTTCCTTGCCTAATTACTATGGCAGGTACTTCCAGTACTATCTTAAAGAGAAGTGATGAGAGGGGGATACCTTATCTTGTGCCAGATTTTAGAGGAACAGATTTTAGCTTTTCCTCATTAAGTATAATATTTTCAATGGGTTTTTGACATGGAATTTGCAATGGATTTTAACAAAACTGATGAAAATTCCTTCAATTCCTATCTTTTTTAAATTAAAAAATTTTTATTTTGATGAAAGTAAATTACAAATCTTTCACAGTAATATTTTAGGTACACACTGACATTGAATCAGGGACATTTCCACTATCAGTTTTGTCCTCCCTCCACCCCTGTTCCCAGCATGCATCCAATATTTTCCTCCTTTGACCCCTGGGCTGCTAGTATAAGTGGTCCCCTCTTTTTTTTTTCTTTTTTGTTTTTTGGGTCACACCTGGCAGCGCTCAGGGGTTACTCTAGCTCCATGCTCAGAAATTGCTCCTGGCAGGCACAGGGGACCATATGGGGCACCGGGATTCAAACCGATGACCTTTTGCATGAAAGGCAAACAACTTACCTCCATGCTATCTCCCGGACCCCAAGTGGTCCCCTCTTATTAAGAGTTTTTATCATAAATGTTCCTGGGTTTTGTCAAATGCTTTCTCAATATCTATTGATAGTATTATATGTTTTTTGTTTTTTTTCTTTTATTGATGTAATATTTATTAAATTGCATGTTAAAAGATCTTTGCATCCCTAGAATTAATCCTATTTGGTCATGGTGGGTAAGGTTATTTATGAGTTGTTGGGTTCTGTTTGCTAGTATTTTGTAGAGGATCTTTGTATCCATGTCCAAGATCCCTATATGATAGTTAAAAGAAAACCATTTATTACTTATTTCTTTTTATTATTATATTATATATTATTATTTATTATTTCATATTTACTGTTGCATTATGATTACTTTTAGAACTCTAGAAGTCAAAAAATTAGGAAAATGTGCAGGGTAATAATAATTTTTCCCATATGTTCTATCTAAAAACTTGTCTTTGTGAGAGACTCTTAAAACTGGAAACTATGCTAAGTTAATCAGCAGTGGTATTTTTTATTTTCTGTCATTGATAAACATGTTTTTAGTAATATAATTGCTTCTTGTTAAGTGTAATCACATTAGTAACTGAAGAAAGTGGCAAGTCTTCAAAATATTTCTTCTTAGGAACTCAAACTAATATGCTACAATATTAACTCTATTATCTCATAAAACAGAACTTTGCTGCCAAGTCATAGCAGCACTAATATATCAGCAATATTTTTTATTAAAACCATGTTTTAGTAGTTATATACAAAATACAGGTGTACAGGTCAAAACAATTTACTATGTATTAAATGTGCCCTAACAAGATATGGTATACATATATGCATATATTAGAAACCCTTGTATATACATTTTCTTCTTAAGTAACTAAAATTATTTTAATGTCATAGATATACCTCTTCTATACTGTATAAACTTAGTATTAGTCTGGTTACTGTCACACTGATTTTTTACAATTCTTGTTTTATGTCAAAGCAACTGCTTAATATCCAGAAATTATACAGACTTGAAACCCAGTCTTACTGGTTATTTTTACTTTTTTTCTTTTTTTTTTC
>PVKC010019747.1:0-18944 GCA_004027635.1 Crocidura indochinensis
AATCTTGTTACACTTCTAGGAACAGGATTTATATTTAGATATTTAGTTCATTTTATTTATTTATTCTTTATATATGGCATTTAATTTAATTTTGCAGTTGGCTATACATTTTTTTTCAGCATCATTTATTGAAAGTCTCAGTTTCCCCCACTTCAGGCAACTAAAGTTCTCAGTACTAATTCTCTAGACATGCACTTGAAAATTTCTCTATTTTTTTTCCTGAAAATCTGATTTTAATCCAGAACCTGCATGTGCACTTTTGATTACTGGGTTTGCCTATATGGTTTAAAGTCTAAAAATAAAATGCATCGTGTCTTTTTTTCCCCATCTTCTGGTAGCTTGGCTGTTCTGAAAGCTTTATGATTCCATACAAATTTTAGAAGTAAGATTCTATGTCCAATGAAAAACTGTCTTTAGAATTTTGACGAGGAGTGCATTGCACCTGTAATTAGAGGAAGACGGTCATCTTTATATCATTAACTTTTTCAATCCAGGAGCAAGAAATATGTACCACTTTTTTAGTGACTTTTTTGTTATTATTATTTATCAGAAATTATTTATCTATTTAAGTCACCATGAAATTACAAAGATCCTCAGGAATACTATTCAACACCAATGCTTCATCACTTTCTTCCACCAATGCCTACCCTCACCCTTCTTTGCCTCCAAACCACCAGGCAGCCTCTATGAAGGCACTTACTTTTATATATCTTTGTGCTCTGTAGTTTAAGTAGTGTTACTGATAGGGTTTCATGCATAACTCCCTGCCACCTTTCAGCATCACTTGCTACTGGTGTTCAACTGGGAGAGTTGAACACCTTTTTCCAACATTGTTGTAGCCCCATCCTGTCCTAACCCCAGCCCAACAAATGACATGTTTTCTACTGAATTTTCTTTGAATTTCCAGTGTCCTTCTTTTGGAAATCATTTATAATTTACACAATTCAGTTTTGTTGAATTGGTTCTCAGATACTTGAGGGTTTTTTTATATGACTATATATGGTATAATTGATCATTTTTTTCTTGGGATCAGCGTGATACAGAGTGAGTAGGGCATTTGCCTTGCATGCAGCCAAAGCAGGTTCGATCTCTGGCATCCCATATAATACTGAGCACTGCCAAGAATGACCCTGTATAACCCCTGAGAATCACCAGGTGTGGCCCACAAACCAAATAAAAATTTATTCTCTTCTACTTTATTATTTTTATATGCAAATACAACAGATTTCTGTTATCTGGTGCTTTAACTTGATGTTTTATTGCATAGCTTTATTGTTTCTAGAAATATTCCTGTGGAGTGTTTGGGTTTTATCTCTATAATATCATGTCATCTATGGCTAGAAATAATTTTAATTCTTCTTTAAATTTTTACATTTGTTTTATTTTTCTTTCTTGCCTAACTGTTGAGTCAAGGACTTCCAGTGAACATCTTTGTCTTGTACCTTTCCTTAGAAGAAAAGCTCTCAATTTTTTCCTTTCAATGATAATGTCACTGTGGTCTTATATATGGAGTTTTTTTATTTTGAAATAAATTTCTTCCAATAGCCATTTTGTTAAGGATTTTCATCACAGATTGGTGAGCTTTCTCTTGAAATTTAAATGCTTTCTCTGTTATTATATTCAGCTGTTTATTTATTTTTTCTTTCTTTCTTTCTTTCTTTCTTTCTTTCTTTCTTTCTTTTTCTTTTCAATTATTGTGTCCTTGTAAAAAGTTATTTGAATATGTTAAATTATCCTCACTTCTTTGGGATAAATTCCACTTGGTAGTGACATGGATGCTTGTAAGAAAATGTATTTTATTTATTGTGTTCTTTTTGGTTTATTCATTGTGATTTTTTAAAATTATTTTACTTAAACATTGATTACAAGGTTGTTTATAATACAGTTGGTTTTTATTTTTTCAGTTACAAGGCTGTTTAAGATTGAGTTTCAGTCATACCAGGTACAACACCCTTCACCATTCTCTGTGATTTTTATCCATGGACTTTGCATTCATCCGGATATTTGTTTAAAGTGTGTTGCAATAAGGACTTTGTGAATTTTTTATATAAAAATAATATTGGCCAAAGCTAGTTTGAAGTTTTATTGTTACTCCTGCTTTCTGTGAGAATTATAAGAGGATAGGAATAGTTCTTTGAAGTTTTGATACAACTTTGTAATGAATTCATTTAGCCCCGAGCTTTCATTTGAGGGGAGATTTTCTGTTACTGTCTCAATTTCTTTTATATTATATCTAGTCTATCCACGCTTTTTAACTTACTCTTGACTCTTGTTGAGGTTACATAGCTCTAGGTATTAACTCAGATTTCCTTCCTTGATGGAACACTCCTCTATTTTTCCTATTCACTGAAAAAACTTAATATTATCACTTTAAAATCCTGACTAGGGAGATTAGAGAAATGTTGTATGCTTGAGATATATCCAATGCTTTTTGTCCTGACCCACCTCTTCGTTTCCTCTATTTCTGTGAAGGTGCAGCAGACCTTTGGTTCTTTGCTTATCTGTCCTTAGCTGTGAATGGATACACTCTGTGTAATAATACCTTATAGTAGAGAGGCTGATGATGGGGCCCAGAGAGTTAGCACAGCGGCATTTTCCTTGCAAGCAGCCGATCCAGGACCAAAGGTGGTTGGTTCGAATCCCAGTGTCCCATATGGTCCCCCGTGCCTGCCAGGAACTATTTCTGAGCAGACAGCCAGGAGTAACCCCTAAGCACTGCCAGGTGTGGGCCAAAAACCAAAAAAAAAAAAGAGGCTGATGATTCTTTCTTCTCCAGTCACCCAAAGGATCTCTTATGCTAAGTATTCCCCACAGGGTTGGAGAAATAACCTATGATTTTGGTATGGGACACAGAGGACTTACATCTCAGGTGCATGGTAGTATGTAGTTTTCCTCAATTACACTGTGGGGTGCAGGCCACTGTGTCACTGTGAGTCCTTTCTTCATTGGCTCAACTTCACTCCAGGGTTGGGGTTGGTGTGGGAGTCCTTCGCTGACTACCTATATCAGTATATAATATTCTAAATTAAAAATGGAAGAGGGATCATTTTGCATCAAAAGTGAAACAAGAGGGACCAAAATGATAGTACAGAGATTAGAGCTTGAATGCTGCCAACATGAGTTCTATATCTGAATTCCTATATCCCTGAAATATACCAAGAGTACTTTCTGAGTTCAGGCCCAAGAGTAAACACTGAGTACTGCTGGGTATGGTCCCCAAACAAAAACTAAAGTAAATTAAACAAGTAGGACAAGAATCACCCCATTTTCCCTTTAATTTAAAACTGCATTAAAAATCTAACCAGTATAATTATATCAGAAAAATAAATTTAAAGATAAAATATTATAGCAAGACAGATAGTACAAGGTTTATGACTTATTCCTTGCATATAACATTGGTTTCATCCTTGGCATCATGATTCTCCCAACCCACAAATATCACTGAGTGCAATCATATCACTGTCTCTGGATATGACCTGAAGCAATGTGGAAGAAACACCAGTGTGACTCAGATAATCTCTGACACTGCAGGGCTCAAGCAGTACCGTTTCTTTAGTCCTTTGTATTAAACTGCCATATTGATAAGTAGGAAATTGCTTAAGAATCCTTGGGCCAGGGGTTAGAAGATAGCACAAAGGGAAGGGATTTGCTTTGCATGCAGGCGACCTGGGAGTTTCGATTCCTGGCATCTTATATAAACTTTTCAGGAGTGATTTCTGAGCACAGAGCCAGGAGTGATCCCTGAGCATCGTGGGTGTGACCCAAAAACCAATAAATCAATAAAACTTCTTAAAAAATGAAGAACCCTGCCTTGGGCCTCTGGGTACCAGTTAGAGGTCTCTCAAAAATATTTGAAATACCAAGTTGTTATGATTGATACAGAAGACTCCCAAAGAATACAAAGCCAATTAAAAACAATTATAAAAATAATTTTATATATTTAGAATAAATAGAAAGCAAATATTTAGAAGTTATCTTTGGATGGGCTAATAAAAACTGTAGATAAGTTTAAAATTTAAATGCAAGAAAAAGTTCTGATTGAAATAAAGGGAAAGAAAAGATTTAAATAGAGAGGTCTAGCAGTCATAAATAGAAACACTTTTAAAATGTTTTTACCATTTTCAATATATTTTTAAAGGAACATTTTTAAGAGGAAGTGTTATATGCTGATAAACAGCTATCTCCAACATGTATCACCTCTCTAATATGAGATATGATGCAATAAAAAGTTAAGAGACTTTTGAGTAGGAAATATTCAAATTGGTTATTATATATATATATATATATAATTTAGAATAGATAAGGCATTTAGAAAGTAAAATGATGAAAAAGAAAGGGGAAAGATGAGAGGGAAAAAATAGAAGATTTCCCAGATGATGTCAGATTTAATAATAAGGTAAAAGTAGTTAAAGCAGTATTGGAATAGAAATTTATAACTACATCAATGGAATGTGATAATAAGACCTAATATATGGCAGTGATTTTTAAGTATATTTATGAGAAAAAGGACTACTTAGTAAATGAAAATATGACTAAGTAAAATATTTGTGCAAAAGCTATTTCATGTCATATATAAGACATAAATATAGGTTATTTCAAGATACAAATATAAAACTAAATATTTAAATATAAACAAATTTTTAAACCATTTTGAAAAAGTTGGCACATAATCCAAAGTGTTAATGCATGGATTAGCTTAGTCATGCTTAACATATATTTCTCTACAGTATAAAATTTGTTAGAACCATGCTGAAAATAATATTTTGTCATTATCTTGATTGATGAATATTCCAAACTGTATTTCAGGCATTTTAATTTTACATATTTACCAGAAAGGATAATAAAAATCATTTAATAGGACTTTCGACATTATAGAATGTGGTGAAAGTTAACTCTGCAACTTAGGAGGAAATAAAATAATAACAGCGATCAATAGAGAAATATAACAATTCAAAAGCATTAAGAATAGGGGGGACATTTGTGTAGTAATGTTGCACTGGTGAAGGACACCCTGTTTATGTCTGAAACCCAACTACAAACATGCTTGTAGTGCTTAAATGAAGATTTTGTATTAAAATATAGAATAAAATAGCTTAAATAAAGCTTGAGGAAAATTATTCAAAAGTAGATAGGAAATTAAAATAAGCTTGACATTAATAGAGAGGAAATGATATATGTTTTAAAAAAAAGACAAAGGGTACCTAACTTTTACCTGGCTGATTTTTTTTTAATTTTAATTATGAGAACAAAGATGCAAAGAAAGAGGACAAGGTAAAGTTACAGTGGAAGGACAATCACCCATAAACAGAATTCTCAGAAGTCCCCTTGCTGATAGTGGTTACAAGTTAAGCGGCCGCGCTTTTTGGGTGGGGGAGCTGGAGAGGTTCCTTGTTGTTCAGAGCCGGCTCGGTAGAGAAGAAGCAGGAAAGAGGTTGAGCAACTGGCTGGTGTTCTTTTTAAAGTCTCTAGGTGCCCAATCGCCCGGCTCGATTGGCCCCACATGGGTCAGGTGGGGCCATCTCACCGAGTGCAGGGAGGACCTGGAGGTTTCTTGTTCGGAGCCGGCTTGGTAGAGAAGAAGTAGGAAAGAGGCTGGGCGACTGGCTGGTGTTCTTTTTAAAGTCTCTGGGTGCCCAATCACCTGGCTCGATTGGCCCCACGTGGGTCAGGTGGGGCCATCTCACTGAGTGCAGAGACCTGGAGGTTTCTTGTTCGGAGCCGGCTTGGTAGAGAAGAAGTAGGAAAGAGCTATCTGGTTGATTTTTAAACAAAGAATAGAATAAGTAAAACAGGATATACTTTTGGAAACATAATGCAAAATACTTCCTGAAATTATAAAATAACTACATGAGAAGTTTAAGAGGACACAGTGTTTTAGAACAATGATACAAAATTATAACAAGAAATATCCTGGTGATGTTAATGGATTTCAAGAATTAATCAAACAAAAGAGTTCAGAATTTGACATTCTTTGCATGAGTGCACTGATTCATACTGAATCTACTTAAATAATAGCAGAAAAACATCAATAAGAAAAACACTAGCACTTTAAGAAACTAAGATTAATTTTAATAATCTGGAAATTAAAATAAAATACAGCCTTATTTATTCGAACAAAATTTCAACTTGTTGCTAAAAGTAAATGCTTTAGTAGATATATTTATGTAGTGTTTTTTATTACTATGGTCATCATAATAATATATTAGATCATATCAAATTCTCCATATTTTCTGCAAAAATATACACATGCATGTATCATAAGCATCAGTGGGCGTAACACAGCCTGTGCAAATCATAATCATATTGTACATTGCTTTTACATCTCTCCAGTTCCATACATAATTATGTGAATATTTTTTATCTTTCTTAATATGCAATGTTGAGAATAGCATACTTTACAAATGGCTCACAAAATAATTATTATACTAGAGGAAAATATAGGATCATCCAAGACAATTCTACTGCCCCTATTCCTTCCTTGGTGCCACAAAAATATTGAAATGGTTCTTCCATTCTCTGTAGTCCTGCACCCTCCATTTCTTATGATTTATATTTTTAAATATAATCCTGGTATTCTAGAGAAGTTATATTTCCTAAAAAACCTTTTAACCTGATAAAGTCACTTCACTGATTGGTTTTTTATTTTTCATTAATTTATTTCTAGTTTATAGGCCTTCTTTTGCTACTAAGAGTTGTTCATGAAAAAAATTAAAACTCTGGTCAGAGAAAGCTATGCTCTTTTCCATAACTCTGTCAACTATTCTTTTGCTCATGGACAGTTCTCTGTAGTCAACATAGATAAAAAATATTTTATAAGAAAGTTTTATATTTCTTATACCCTAGATTTTTTGCTAGTCATGTCACATGCTTTGCATGATTAAATTTTCTCAGTAAGTTCTATAGCTAATTTATGTGTAAACCAATTAACTGTTGAATGTAGGAAACTAAAACAGGACTTGAACCCAGGTAATTTGTATCTTGTATCATATTTTTCTGAATCTTCAATTGACTCAAGCAGCATGCTAAAAGATATATAATTTCTTCTACATATCCAAGTGTACCTACTGAGAAATATACCCACTCCTAAGGTATCAAAGAATTCCAAGGCTGGGAAGATGTTGAGTGAAGCAGGTGACCTATACTGTGAAAGCAGCCCTCAATGGAAGCCATCTTTGAGCCATGACAACTCTATGAACACCAGATTTACACAAAGCACAACTTGTCATAAGGTCGGATCTTTCTTCAAGTCTCATCTTCCTTGCAAACATCTTAGGAGCTAAGTTTCTCCAATTCCCTGGATACAAGGAGGAGTCCTGAGAAATTTGGAGGAGAATCTGGCAATTCAAAACTTTGAAAAACTAACCCAAGCTATAGGTTAGCTCTCACTAGTGTATGTCCAACTCAGGAATTCTGCCACTAGATATCTAAAACCTTGACCATTCTGAGGAGTCACTTGTATGACTGAAGGCATACTTTTATGTGACCAAAATATCTAGGAAATTTTTCCATTTAAAATAATCCAAATATCACTAATTTTTCATGGAATATCCCTCAGTGATCTGGCATACCCAGCTGCTCCTGTAATAGTGGAGATGCCTCGGGTCCACTGTAGCACTTACAGGCTTGATCTCTGATTTTATCCCAACTAATCCAACATACTCCTGGAGGGAGAATCATCAATGTACATGTGGAGTAATACATGAGAAAATAGCTCCCTAGGGAAAATAAAATAAAACCAGTGGGATTAAATCAGAGAGAATTGTCAGTAATTTCTGAGTGTTTCAGGAAGATGGGAGATACTGGGAAAGATGCTCTCTTCACTCATAGTCTAGGTTTCTTTTTCAAAACGGAATAGCTTAAAAGTTAATTCAAGTAAAATTTAAAGTATTAGTTCTGGGGACTTTCAAAAAGTTGAATTATTTTTATGATATTTAGGCCAAGAAAATGTCATGGAATATGTTTTATTACTTGCTAAGCATGTTAGTATTAAAAAGTATCATAAAAAACAACCACTTAAATTTTTGAGGGTATTTCCTTTATGGTTTTCCTTTCTTTTTTATACATCTCCATGTATATAACTAAATAAAGATAGTGATCAAAAGATGTCCATATTTAAATCCTCAGAGACTGTCACTGTTACATTATATTGCAAATATACAAGTGTAACAGCATGAGTCGAAATCTGAACCGAAGAGATTATCTTGAATTTTACTTCATGAACCCAATGCAATCACAAAGAAGCTTTATAATAGCAAAACAGGTAAGTCTGAGTCAAAGGTGATAGACTAGAGTATGAAGTAATGTAAAGAAGACATTGGAAGGTAAGGAATGTAAAGAATGTAAAGAAGAAAAATTGGAAAAGAGAAGGGACAGATTTTAAACTTTTTAGCATCCAAAGAAACACAATCCTAGTGGCGTATGTCAACTTTTGACCTTCAGGAGTATAATATAAATGTGTTCTTTTAAGATTCTAAGATTCTATTTTGTGGTTATCTGTTATAGTAATTATATGAAGCTAATATATACATAATACAGTAACTTCGTAGGGCTGCCACAACAAATTGTAATGAGTTAGTCAGTTCCACCAAATATATATAATATAAATATATATATATCAAAATAGTTTTATATATTGACATATTTATATTATATCATATAAGAACATAAAATATTTATATATAAATTAAAATTGATTTATATTTATTTTAAATATATACACAAATATTTTTTCCTTAGATTTCCAGCGTCTGTAAGTTTAAAATAAAATGTTGTCAAGATTATCTTTTTCCCAAAACCTCAAAAGACGTTTTGCTTTTCCTTAGCTTTGTGTTTTGTTTTGTTTTGTTTTGTTTTAGCTTTGAGTATAGACAATAATCCTTGTCATTCCTAAGCTTGTTACTGCCTCATTGCAGGCTCCCATTTTGTCATCCTATGGGCAAAAAGTTTAAGTCTATATATTTCTTTCTTAGGATTATATCAGTCACTGGAGTTAGAGTTCATAATCATAAAGTATAAATTTAATTTTACTTATTATATCCTCAAAGACCCTGAGTTCATATAAAATAACATTCTGAGCACCCAGGTAACCAGCTAGAATAAGAGATAGTAAATTGGGAAAACATGATAAGAAACATAAACAGGAAGATAGTAAAAACATTTTTGACAATACTATTTTCATTACTGCATAATATTTTGTAATATGTTTGTATTATATTTCTGTAGATATTATTACATTGCTGTAAACTCAATCAACTTTTTGAGTTACATTTCTGTAAATATCAATTTTTCACTAGAAAAAAAATGTCATCATTTCTGAGTGTCACATTCTGCTTGGATATTGCAAACTGTAATTTGATCTGAGAAGGGCAAACCAGGACAAAAAATGGACTAAAATAATTTCTCAAGGACTGTAGAAGGAACAGAAATAATTAATCAAGATCAGAAAAGCCTCAGGATATACACTGAGAATATTTTCAAAGACTAGATGAACTACTAGGTTGAAGAAAATTAATTTTACTCTATTTCCCCCAAAGGTATTGAACTAGGTAGGGAAAATTAATTTAAAAAAAAATTCCATAGAGAAAAGTAAGACAATATTTCTCTTACCTTTAGTTTTCTTTCTCTGTGAAATGTTGGGCCTAAATATTTTATGTTGGTAGTTATCCAATCTTCATAGAAATATTTCTAAAGCTATTTTCATAATAAACATTAACACTTTTAACATCTGTGAATAATTTCTAGTGGTCTGAGTATTTGCAAATTGAAAATTAACAAGTTATCTGGTTATAACTTACAATGATCCTTTGGAAGATAGACCCTGGATCAGACACAAGGGTTGGTTTATTACTTGAAAACAAAATGGCAATCCAAGAGTAGAATCACTTTCCTAACCAGTTGTTAAGTCTCAGTTTCCACAGGGTAATGTGAAATTATGAGCTCTAAGTAAATCTGCTTGATCTTTGCTATAGGCGACATTATTGTGTGGAACAGGTTTGGAAAAGTAAGACAAAATACAACATTTCTTACAAGATATGCAAGAATATAAAATACCTCTCTTGAACTATCTCTCAGCTGAATCTAAGAGAATCTACCCCTCATTCATTGCTAGATAAAATAGACTTCTTGCTCATTTTCTAATGATTGTTTCACTGTTTCTGACCTCTCATTCATCTAACAAATTAAGATTATTGCATTCAATTTGTCCCATGCAAAAGTTATAAAGATAAGGTTAACCTGAAGAATCAGCCCAATATCTCCTCCTTCCCAATCCTGAGGATCTAGAACTCAACTCAACAAAGCACTTACATATAGGTTTAAAAAGTCATAATAGTTTCTGTAAATTTGTGTTGACTTCCCTCTTTGTCCTGATATATTAGTTTAATATCTATTAATGAAATCACAGACAGCTTTGGACTGAAAGATTGTCTAGGACTCAATTCCATCATACATAATAATTCTGTCCAGTGGCATGGACTTGTCTTGAATGCCTTCTAGGTTCAAATATGGTATCACTAATGATTTCACTTAGAGTCAGGAACAAATTTAAATAAAATCTCATCAAAATTCAAACCCAGTTAGATTATTCTCATTTTAGGAAAATTGAGGGAACAAAATAATATATCAGTCTTTCCTTCAAATGTGTGACCAAGACCAGCCCCATTTTGCAAAGAACTACTACTGAGTAATCTTAGATTTAAATAATCAACTGAGGTTATTTCCTAAACAATTTCAGATCACTCATGACTATACCTAACGAATAATCATGTGTCTTTAAACTGGTGTAAGTTATTTTCTGGCTTTAAAACAAAAACTATCTTTTTTTCTTTTGTTTTGTTTTTGGGGGACCACACCTGATGACGCTCAAGGGTTACTCCTGACTATGCGCTCAGAAATCGCTCCTGACTTGGAAGACCATATATGGTATGCCAGGAGATCGAACCTCGGTCCGTCCTAGACTAGTACTGGCAAGGCAGACACACCTTACTGCTCTGTGCCACCGCTCCATGCCATCGCTCCAACCCACTGCTCCAGCCCCACAAAAACTACCTTAAGAGAATTCATGGTGCCCTGGGAAGAATGGTTGTTTACCATTGTAATGAAGTCTTCTAGGTATATCTAGCAATGTTTTGCAAGAGATGTAGATGAGGCATCTTTTCTTTAATGTTTCTGAAAAGTTCTTAAAAGGTTAATGGGACCGGTGATCAAATTTTGATCAGATTTTATCACTGCATATTCAATGTTCAGTGAAATTGAAAGCTCCTGCTACAATTGGAAAGAGGAGAACTTAAATAAAACTTTACCAGAGATTCTGGAAGTAAAAATAATTACTAATACTCTTTACTTCCTCATGCCTTCCTAGGTCAATGATGTTCCTTATTATAGGGACTGGAGTGATAGATAGCACAGCAGCTGGGTGTTTGACTTGCATGCTGTTAACTGGGGTTAGTTCCTGGCATTTCCTATGGTCCCTGGATCCTGTCATTAGTAACCCAGAGTGGCCACAAAACACCAAAAATAAACATGTTCTCTATTGTAGAAGCAGCATTATTACTTTCTCTGAACTTCTCTGAAGAAATTTGTGTGCCCATTACAGTAGATGATATTACCACTTTCCTAATTCCTCCACTACTTACTCTCAAACATTTTGTCACAGCAAAAAAGGCAACAGTATTTTAATAAAATGTAGCCATAATTAATTTTAAATAAACTATGTCTTCCTTTCTTGAGGGGCGGAATCTCTAGGCTAATTACAATCAAATGTAACCTTACAGCAGGCAAAGAATCTCCTAACTTCCATGCAGCAAATGTTTAAATATGTTTACCTATGATTTTCCTTGGAAAAATCACCTCCATCTTGAGAATAAACTACTTTTCTTCAAAAAATAAAAATAAGCTCATATTTTTGCTTGTGACAATTTTGGTGACAATTTTGACTTGGACATTTCAACTCGATCTTTATACTTTCTTAGCAAATTTCTTAACATAAAAATAAAACTTTTAATTCTGTTACTGATAGGAGTTTCACATCAAATTTTTCTATATCATCTTTTGTTGTCGATTAAATCATACAAATCTATTTTATTACTAGTATTTACCTAATTATAATCATTTATTATCATTTTGAACCTTGAATTGGAACTACAAAACAAAATATTATCTAGAAAAATATTCATGTTTTTCAAAATGTTTTTGACATTAGAGGAAGGTAATACGGGAATCATTGTGTGTTACAAAAATAGGAAACTTGGCCCATTCTGGAACATATAATGGGTCGTGAAAATTTTGAATACAGCAGTCCCTGACCTAAATCTTAAAAAAAATAAATAAAGGAAATGCTTTTCAAGTTGCCATTACCATGACAGTTACACATTTGTTGATGGTTAGCATTCAGTCATACAATGTCCTAAAACCCATCCCTTCATCCTTCATTTCCTTCCAACAAAGTCCCTAATTTCCTTTTCAACCTATCCCTACCATTTTCTAGCTGCTGCTATGGCAGACTACCCCCCCTCCCCTTTTTTAGGTACTGTGGTTTGCAATACTGTTATTTGAAGGATATCTTGCATATCACTTTACTTCCTTTCAGCACCCAATATTTCTCTAGAGTGATTGTTTCCAACAGTCATTGTCATCCTGATGCCTACTCTAACTACATTCCACTTACCTTTGAGGCAAGCTTCCTATCATAGACTTTGACACCATAGACTCCTTGGTCCTCATTTCTATTGTTTTGAGTATTACTCTCATATCATTTTTATATTTAGCAAATTAGTGTAATTATTCTGTCTGTATCTCTCCCTCTGACTCATTACACTAAGCAAGCTATTCTCCATATATATTTATGTATAATAAAATTTCATTACTTCATTTTTTCCAAATGGCTATATAGTATTTCATTGTGTAGTATACCATACTTTTTTATTCCATTTCCCAGTTCTTAGTTACTTGGGTTGTTTCCAGAGTCTAGGTGTTGTGAGTAGTGCTGCAATGAATGTAGGAATACAGATGCCTTTCTGTGTTGTGTTTTCTGGCCCCTAAGAGAAGTTCCCAGTAGTGGTATTGCTGGGTCATATGGAAGCTCAAGTTCTAGTTTATTTTAAGGAATATTTAAATTGTTTTCAAGAAGGTGGATCATTCTACATTCCCACCAGCAATGAATGAGAGTCCCTTTCCCCTGCGTCTGCAACAGCACCTGTTGTTGTTGTTGTTGTTGTTTTGTGTGTACCAATTTCTGTTGTATAAAATGATATCTCATTATTGTTTTGACTTGCATCTCCCTGATGAATAATGATGTGGAACATTTTTCATGTGCTTTTTTACCATTTGCATTTCTTCTATGAGGAACTTTCTGTTCATTCTACACCCCATTTAGAACAAGAATTTTTTAAGGGAAATAACAGTTTGGGCCTTTGAGAATTTATTTTATGTAGGAGTATACACAAAAGTAGTCATTGAAATGAAATAATATAAGAAGAAATACAAGAAATAACTTAACTAAAAACAATGAGCAGTTAATTGGAATAGCATAAAGTAAGAAGCAGAGTGGACATAAAAATAGAGCTGGAAAGGCATATTGAAGGTCTATAATAAAGGTTTGTGTTGCTTTATTCTTAGAATTTATTCTACTGGTATAGTGTTTAACTGGAGAGTTTTGATATTGATTTATATATAAAATCATTCTCCAAGATGATAAAATGAATAACATTCTTGAAGAGGAAGTTAACAAGCACCCAGTTTAGATACTATCTTAATAATGCATTTAATTAAATATCATAGCTTAGGGGATATGAAATTTAGCTCATTTGTAAGGTAGATGGTTCTTAGACTTCTCTCTGTGGTAATTGTGTGGTTGACAGTAGTATTCCCTGAAAGTGAGCAGATAGAGGATAATACCTTTGAAAGATATTAG
Organism: Crocidura indochinensis; assembly: GCA_004027635.1. Classification (NCBI taxonomy): domain Eukaryota; kingdom Metazoa; phylum Chordata; class Mammalia; order Eulipotyphla; family Soricidae; genus Crocidura; species Crocidura indochinensis. The sequence continues at coordinate 13,910 of PVKC010019747.1, forward strand.
CAAATTCTGATAACCAGTTAGACATCCATAGGTATATCAAACAGCAACTAAATTCACTGATCTGAGGAGAAGGGACTTCAGTTCAGGAAAAATGGATTTGGAATTTTTTGGCATGAGTTTTGTAATTAATATCTGGAAACTAGAGGCAAATTTTCCTGAAAAATGTACAGAGAAACTGCTTTTTTAAAAATTTTTATTGTAACTGAAGCTCATTACACAGAATTATTTATGGTACATAGTGACAATGAATGAAGGGCATTCCCACCACCAATGTTATCCTCCCTCCACTCCTGTTCCCAGCATGTCTCCCATATCTCTCTCCTTTACCACCACCACCACCACCCCTAGAATACTAATGTAACTGGTCTCCACTTTACAGCTTGTTGTAGGTTGGGTATCTATTCTGTTTGGTGTGCCAGTCTGGTCATTATTTATCTACACTACATGTTCATATGACTGGTCCTGGTATCATCCTTTTTCCCCCTCAATTTATGAGGCTGAATGATTCAAGTTATGCTATTCTATTGGAGATAAAAAGATTAAGGAAAAGAGAAGAAAAAATTTGGTATCAACTACTAAAAAAAGAAAAGAAAGAAAAGAAAAGAAAAAAATCACCGAATAATATCCACAAGAGTGAAAAAAAAAGAAAAAAGTGGAAGAAAAGAGAAGGAAAATAATATCAAAAACAGACAAAGCAAAACAAAACAAAACGAGAAAAAGGAATGCTGGAGTGGCAGGGCTTGTGTTACCCCACATTTTTTTTTGGTATAGGCTCAGTAAGTATTGGGGAAGGAAATGAAATTTCCGTGGCCTAAGAGATTCAGGGTTTCTCCACTTTTGAAGCATATTGTTATGGAACAACCACTGGCTCCATACCTTCTCATTGACATATCCCAGGGTGTTTTTTGTTTGTTTGTTTGTTTTTTGTGGTGTCAGGAAACTTTCCTCTCGGTTGTGGATGAGAAAATCAGGCCACTGTAACAAGCAATCTTGGTATTTGCGCAGGTCCTAGGACAAGGCCTAGGATAGAGTCTTTAAGATTCTAGAGGTTCTGTTCCAACATTGTTGGTGTGTTCAGTTTTCTGTATCATGTGCTCCATGTTTTTGCTAGTTCACTAAGCCAAAGTCTAAGAAATTATGGTTGCAAAGGTTCTGCTCAGTCTCTGTTGTCAGAATTGGGCCTCTGTACTAAGAAATCTTGATTTTTGTAAGAGACCTGAGCTATAGCCTAGGGTAGGGTTTTCCTTAATGGTCTCAAGGTAAGTTCTGTCCTGTCACAGTTGTCAAAGTCAGTTTTCTGTAGTTAGTGCTCTTATTTTTAATAGTTCAAAGGATGATACATCTTCTGATTTCCCCTCAGTGTTAGGTGATGTGATAGGACCTCCAGGTGTTAGGTCAAGTTGTCATTTCCTCACTGTCCTTGTTGTCATATTAACACTAGCACAAGTATATCTCCCAATGGAGCTTAGTTCTCGGTGTTGTTGCAGGGAGTTGTTTCAGTTCTACGCCTGGGATCTGGGATTTGAGAATGAACTAACAGTGTCCGAGGATGGGAGGCACCCTTGTGTAAAAAGTCTGAGTTCTTATCCTTAGAAGATAAGATCTTGTGTCTGAGTTCATGATTTCCCCTTATTTACTGTGCCTATACAAAAACGTATGGTGCTATTCCGGGTAAGGAAGACAGGCTACACCTATAGTATCTGTGGTGTGGTCTGAGCTTTTATCCCAGGCAAGATGTTTTCTTGGTTTTTGTAGCAAGCAGCACCAAAACTGGTGAGGATAAGGAAATATGCATATATAAAAAATAGAACAAATAGATAAAACTGAGATTTAAAAAAAAAAGGTAAATTGAGAAGAAAAAAAAAGGAAAAAAGGTATTTGAAAAAAGAAAGTGATGGGGAGGCTATCTGTATGTTTAGGAATACATATCTTAAGATGCATTAATATAAAGGTATTAAGCTTACATAGGAAATATAGACCTCCCAAATAGGTCTTCTAAGATATTCTTGTGGGGAGTGAAAATCAAGGCACTTTTTTGTATCACAGACTTTGGTCTAGAGTTTAAGATATAATTTGCGGCATTTCAGAGTCCTGTAATGTCCTTGAGCTGGGAGTTTTGCTCCAGCTGATTGCAGTATCATGCATCAGTCCACCATTTGATGGGAGTGTGAGGGGTCACAAGCTTGAGTCAGCAGGCATGTTGGTTGTGGTTTCTTGCTGAGACACGAGATGGGGGATCAAGAGGGTGTCTTTCATTGGGGAGCTAAATGGTGGTTTGTTGGGGAAGGAGGTCGGTCTTGGTGCCTAACGAATTAAGAACCGAGGGAAAAGAGGGTTAAATAAGGGGGAGATAACAAATCCGGGTTGGGATATGGGGGAGTAGAAGGGTCTCTGGGTGTGGAAGGGCAATGTATAAGAGGACCTATATACATTGTATAAATGAATAGTTTAAGGTTAAGGCTTGGCAGTCAGAGAGGACAACTGTATAGAAAGTAATGTTCACATAGACATTGTTTTCAGAGATCTGTTTGAGTGCTATCCTCCATATATAGGGTATTCCATTTCCTTTCCTATAAATAGTCAAGAATTGGAGTATTTTTGGACGATGTTAAAAGGGTATTTGTCACGTAATGTGCCCTCGCGCATTTGAAAATGGTTATCAGTAAGAAAAGACACGCTGCAGGGGTTCTGCTATGGATAAGAGAATTTTCCTTTGGCTAGCTGTCCTGGCATGTGAGGTCTCTGAGCCCAGCTCTGGCCTCTGCAGTTTGAGAATGCATAGGGGGAGGAGTTTTCTTCCACTCCATCTGAGGCCCCAGGGTACCAGATCTGGCCATGAAGACCATTCTGGCATGGGGGAGTCTGGTCGCCTGGACTAATTGACAGTTGGGGGGGGTGTCTTTGGCTAGCTGTCCAACCCAATGCCCACTACATACCAGTTCAAGATGACCAGAACTCCTGGCAGGTGGGGAGGTGGGGTCTATACAGAGAAACTTCTATGGCATACTCTCCTTTTTAAAAAATTACTGAAATCTAAGATACAACATTGGGCAAGTGAGGAATGGGCACTGAAATGAAATAAATGCAGTGGAGAAAACCTAGGAGGAAGAGGCCCAATACCTTTATTTTTAGAAACACAGACTGAGTTATATAAAACAAGAAGAGAACTAGAAAAAAGAAAATAGTCAACAAAAAGATTAAGTAATAAGAGAATTAACAATGTTAATAGTATTTAGCAACAAAAAGATCACTGATCTTTGTAAAAGAATAATTCTATAAATAGAGGAGAACAGAAGCTAATTGTAATAAAGGATAAATGTCATTATTATGCTTTTGTTGAGAAGGTCCTTTATCCATTTGGAAATCGTCATATAATGTTAATTCTTCATGAGAAGTAAAGGAAGGGACAGAGTGGGGGAAAATGAATTAAAAGCAAATAATTTATACTAAGGTCAAAGTCTTCCACCTTATTAAAAGGAATCTCTATGTTTCATATTTGCATTATAATTTTTCTTGACAAGAGCTAGCTCATTCAGTGGGACATTACATTTTGAAAATATATCAAGAACAGTCATAAAATGTCTTCTGATAATGGATGTGAACAGATAGATGGTCAGTTAGTCATTTTGTTTGTCAAATTTTGTTAAAGGAAAGAGATGGCTTTGTAGCTTGTGTCTGAGTCAGACAATGACAGACTTTATGTCAATAGCAACAAGCTGGAATAATCAACACTTCCACTAATCTCATACCTTTCATTTCCTTTTATGTTCAAACTCCAGAACAAAGATTTCATAAAAAGTGTCTGGAGGAAAATATGAAATTTCACTGTTGCTGAGTTCCATTTGAAAGAGCAGTAGAACTCAGAGGCTCGGGAATTAGGGTTTTGTGACACAGGAGAGTGGAGCATCTGTTGCCCTGCTGTTTTCTGGTTTGTTTACTGACAAGGTGGGGGAGTGGCTGGGATAACACACAAGTTCTAGAGCTTTTTTTCACAGTCTTTGGACTTTAAGCTGTGGCTCCGTTTACCAGGCTTCCTCAAAATGTGTCAGGGCAACATGTTCGTTATTTTGAACTAAAGGAATAGTTTATATTCTGAAAATTTCTTTCTCCTTAAAACAGGAATATTCTTTGTATTCTTTGAACCTTTGTTTTGTTCTCCCGTGGGAAAAAGCCAGTCTTCATGTGAAAGTTACTCTCTTTGCAGAGGAAGAAAAACACCTTGATTTTCAGAGACACAAAGATATAAAGTAGCACTGCTTGGTTCTCTTTCAAGATTTTCAGTTATTAAGGCAGATCAATACTATAAAGACAGTGCGCTTTTATAACACGAAGAAAAAATAGATCCTTGGTAAATGTTAATGAAAACTATATTGTCTATACACAATGGAATACTATTCAGCTATGAGAAAAGATGAAATTATGCAGTTAACTGCGAGCAGGATGGAATTGGCAAATGTCCTGCTAAGTAAAGTGAGTCCCAAGGGAAATAACAACTGCAAAATGATCGCACTCGTGTGTGAAATAAAAAGAAACAAAGGAAGAAATAAAACAGTCCCAAAAGGAAAAAAAAACTCTGAGATAGTGCTACCGCACTAAAATGTAGTTAAAAGATAAGGAGAGAGTTTGTGGTGGAAGTTTACTGACACTCCAGTGGTCGAAGTGGTAAGTAACATGACAGATATAAAATAATAAAAAGGTACGGAGTTATAACACTTCCTTACCAAATAAACATTGAATATTTATAAACAATAATAATTTGTATAATTTATAATGATGATTTATAAAAATAAAATTAGTTAGCCTTAGTATATTTATAAAATAAAAAACTGCTCTGGCCAGTCACTAAGTTTTTATCTTTAGATCTATATATTCACAAAATTAAATTCACCTTTTGCTGATCTGTTTCTTATCAATCAATTATTCAGTAAGCCAAAGACTAAAGGAAGTAGGGAAAATTCTTGATCATTTTCTCTGTAAAGGAGATTCCAACATTTACTAGTTCATGTGATTTGGATGTTAGTTAAGTTCCCTGTGT
>PVKC010019748.1:0-13620 GCA_004027635.1 Crocidura indochinensis
TTTTTTTTAAACAACAGACCTTCCTTTTGGATTTACATCAGCATTTAGCTAACTTCCTGAACACTTCACCCATTTCCTGAACTTATTCTGAGGAAGGAAAAACATCCTCCTTCAGAAATAAATGCAAATAAGCACAGTGATTATATTTTATTAAATAAATAGTGTGAATTCAAGGGAATTTCCTGTACAATATACAATTACTATGGGTATTTCAACACAAATGTGTGATCCTGGAGCAGATAGCTAGAAGAATTATAAATACTATAGAGTTTCCTGAAAGAAAATTTGAACACATGCTATGTTTGCTCTTGTTAAAAAAAAAAAAAGTTTGTTGTTTTATTTTTTAGTGGGAAATCTTAACACTAGGAGGATTTAATTTTATCAGATCATCATTTTTGAAACTATTTTTTTAAACAGAGTTTTTGTGACATCTAGTGGTCAATAGAGGAAGAAACTAGAAGGTGGGTTTCAGAGTACTCCTTTCAAGTGTTTAGTACTCACACTTCCTACGACACCCTAGAAGCAGTGACTTGGAAATGGCCATCCTTGCTGTTCCTGGGGATCTTTTCTTTTCTAGATTAAAGACAGATGAGCAGAAGGGTAGTCACAATTTCTCCTGTATCTGTAGGAATGAATCTTTTTCTGGGAGACGAGAACAAGGAGAGAAGCCAATAGTTCAAAGGAGAAAAACAGGTGCAAAACTTGGTGCTTTCTCTTTTAGGCCCAGCACACTTACAGGGCTGGTTAACAAATCAAATAGAAAGACTCAGAGACTTTTGGTTGGTTCTTATATGTTTTATGGGTGTCCCTTGCTCTAGTTTTTAAATATAAGAGGAGATTAAAACCCTTATTAGCCCAACGCATGAAGCAAAATCTTTCCTTACAGCAAAAGATTTTCTGATTCTGGTAAAGCTATGAATTGTGCTCACAAATATGGCTAAAAGTGTTCTATGCTGTACCCACTGGATGATATCAGGAAATCTGCCCATGAAGCGTGGCTAGAGAAAAATCCTGCCACCACAGTGTGAGCTTGCAAAATATGTTCTGGTGTTCAGGGCTTACTCTTGTCTATACATGCAGGAATAATTTCTGTCAGACTCAGGGTCATCACGTAGGAATAAAACCCCGGTCAGCCATGTGAAAAACAAGTGCCCTACTCTCTGTACTATCTCTCTCCAGCCCCAGGATCCATAATTTTACTTTACATTTGGTTCTGCAAATTACGTTGCTGGTCCTTACTGGTTGCATACCCTGAAGCAATACCATATAATAGAAAGAACATGAGCTCTGCACACATCAAAGTCAACATCTACAAAGAAAACAAACAGTCCCTTTCATAAATGGGGAGCAGATCTCAACAGACACTTTCTCAAAGAAGACATACAGACGACCAAAAGGCATATGAAAAGACTTCAGCATAATCTGTCATGAGGGAAATGCAAATAAAAAAGATAATAAGATACCAGTTTATACCAATAAGAAAGCTGTACGTCAAAAAAAAAAAAGACTAAAATCAAACATAGTTGGAAGGAACACAGTGAAAAACAACCCTTCCTAATCTGGTTCATTCTCTAAAGAAAGTAGTAGAAATGTCTCAAATTATGGAAAATGGGACAACTATGATACTCAGCAAGTTTGTTCTTTGGCATTTATCCCAAGAACATAAAAACATTAATTTGAAAAGATACTCATATACCTATGTTCATTGTAGCACTATTTGTTCTAGTGAGATGGAAAATAACCCAAATGGCCAAAGGCAGATGGTGAAGAAATTATGGTATGTGCACATAATGGAATATTATTCAGCAATAAGAAATTATGAAATCTTGCACTCTATACAACAAGGAGGGAACTAGAGGGTGCCATGCCAAGCAAAATAAGACAGAGGACAAATGCTAGATATTTTCACTCCAATGTGGTATAAAAGGAAATAAAGCAAGGACTGGCCACTCTTCAATAAAAACTAATTCTTATGTTTTTGCAAATGAATCGAGGCTAAAAATTCAGAGAGAGAAAATTGGTGGAAGGGAGGAATAAAGCAGACTAGAAGTGACATAAGCACCCTGGCGAGGGTCTTTAATACTTAGTTGAAAGTGGAGATGTTGTAACTCTGTATAGCAAATGCATATTAATGTTCTGTAATCATGTACATTATTCTTCTACTACTACTACTACTACTACTACTACTACTACTACCACTACTTCTACTATGTGTTGTAGTAGTTGTAGAAGAAGTAATAGTATTATATTACTATGTCTCACAACAATAAGATATTGTATGAGCTTTGGAGTTGACATCTGGGGGTTCAAATTATACTTTTGTAACTTCCCAGAATCTTGAGATTCTGTGTTCCTTATTTTATTTTATGGTGGGGACACACCTACTGGTTCTCAGAGGATATAACCGGCACTGAACTTCAGAGCTCATATCAGTACTGGTAGTTTGAACTGAAGTGAAATATAAGGTCTTAGTTTCTTATATCCAATATAAAAAGTGATTCGTGATTAAGCAATATGTAATCCAGTAATTAGTGTCAGTTGATAATAACAATAAGTCTGAAAGTACTAATTACTATGTCACATTAGTATGAAAGTAGATCAATAAAATAAATTAAAACACTATACACATCAGCTTTTAAGGCTGAAAAGATTTCAAAACATCAGCTCCTGGGTCCATTGTTGCCATTTTTATTTTTTCTGTAGCATTTTTCACATTAAATTTTGCCATTAGAAAAATGACATTGTGGCTCCAAGGAGAGTGTGCATGGTAGGAAAGAATATATAGCCCTGCTCTGTATGTCTACTTTAAAGAAAATTAGAAAAATGGCACTTTGGGGCCACAGAGATAGCATGGAGGTAGGGCGTTTGCCTTTCATGCAGAAAGATGGTGGTTTGAATCCCGGCATCCCATATGGTTCCCCGAGCCGACCAGGAGCAATTTCTGAGCATAGAGCCAGCATGAACCCCTGAGCTCTGTCGTGTGTGACCCAAAAACCAAAAAAAAAAATGACACTTATATTTATTTACCATTAATTTCAGAGACCCCATAAATGCAGATGCTATTTATATCCATCGAACATTTTATTTTAGTTCATAGCACAAGGAATAATCATAAAGCAGATGCTTAGTACATATTTGTTCAAATAATGAACTAGTTCTTTATTTTTACTTCTGTAGTTGAGGCTCAGAAAAGTTAAGTGACTTGCCTAAGCTCATAAAGTCTTTCCTTGATGAATGAATTAAGATTTGTTATTTTCTAAGCAAATTTAGAGCATGTTGAGTAGCAATGATCAGATTAACTGAAAATGTTTGTATATTTTATATACATTAGTACATGCATACTTGGAATAGAAACTAAGGGAATAACAGCCACTGGCACTGGTCTGTTGATGGAGGATCCAGAGAACTTCTGCATAAATTCCACTATCATGGAACCCTTTTGAGCATAGTTCTAAGACTTCCAGCAGACCCTTTCCCTCTGCTCTCGCTCTCCAGGAGGTTATCTGTTTTGGGACTGGTGTCCTGGATGTGATTGATCACCACCACTATCTGGGGGACCTGAGAGTGACCTTCTGGATGCATTTGTAAGGAATCAGCTAGGAAAAAGAAACAAAAACTTGAAGGCATCGTCTGGTTGGCCTGAGATAAGGAGACTAGAGAATCTTTTCTCATTAGCCTGGCAAAACAACTCAAACGATAAAAAAAAAATCTGTAAGAAAATATTCTGTTTCCAGGGACTTAAAAGATCCTTCTTAATTCATCTTCCCTATCAACAAGATTCTGTCTCTGTATAGGGAAAATAAATACTTTTGCCAGGAGAGAGGGGAGGAAAGCAGAAATCAGGAGAAAGGGAAGACAGAGAAGGAAAAAGGGAGAAGTGAAAAAAGGCAGAGGGAAGTGGTGAAATCAACACATAGAGAAAGACATTATATAGGAGAAAGAAGTGGGAGCGACATTGGCCAGAATAATCCTATGAGGCTATATCAAATCATAAGAATGGATCAGTCCCAGGCACTTTGTTAAGCTCCATTGGTGTGAAAATAGTTCTCCCAGTGGGAAGAAAGCATGGGGTATGGTGCAAAGCTCCAGGTTTGAGTTTTGGCTCTTATGATTTATTGTGTGAACATGGACAGGTCATTTAAAGTCCTAGGCCTCAGTTTTCTCTGCCAAAAGGAGGAAAATAAATGAAATGAGACATATGAAAGTAATTTGAAAAAATAGTGTGACATGAGCAAACAGTCTCAAATTAATACTCAAGCTGGAGCCATTCCACTTAAATCAAAACAGGCTCTGACGTGCCTCCGGCTCTCCTCTTCGTGGGCTCAAGAAAGCTTTCTACCTCATGTTTTTAAAATAAATAAATACATAATCCAGTGGTCTCGTCACATCATTATGCAAAGGTGAACTCATTCCAAATCATGCGTGCAACTCTGAAATCATAATAAAAAAGAACAAAGACCTATGGTTTACCCACCATGATCCAACACATTTGTTAAGAGTGGAAGAAATGAAATCTGGTTCAGATGCTGTGACCCTAGGCAAGTTTCTCAGCCTCACCAAACCTTTCTCTTTGCACTTCTGATGTGGGAACACCTACCAACCGGTGGTGCTGATATAAAGGCAAGTGTTCAGCATAAGTCCAGGCATCTGTTGGGACCTCTGCTATGCTAACCATTGGTCTCCCCTCAAAAAGAAAAAGAAAAAAAAATTAATGCTAAAGACCCTTTTACTCTTCTAACCACATACCCATTTTCCTCTTTTCACATACTTTCATACTATCCCCCAAAACTTGTATAAAAGTATCTGGGATACTGTTCAATACTGGATATTGTTCTTCAAAAGCTCAGATAGAACAAACACATTATTAAAGTTATGTATCTATTTTGCATAACATTGAAGGAAACAGATTCTATATATCTGAAATATTAAAGAAGTATTAGAGGACAGACTGATTAAATCTTAGAATTGATGGAAATTATAAAAGATACTTGGCATGGAATGAAGACTAGGGGGTTAGAGAAAAAGAGAAAAAATATAGGTTTGAATTTTGTCTTGGAAGACAATTCATTGCATAAATATGAACATGTCATTTTAAGTCCTCAGCCCAAATTTCACATTTTGAAGTCGAGTCAATGGGTTGCTTTGAAGGGGCCGTAGAAATGGTGCCTTGACAAGCAAATTAGCACTGATACTTTGGAACAAATGACTTCAGCTGTCTCTAGGCATAGCCACTAATCACATCCTGTTCTTGTATTGCTCTCCTGAGAATTCCAATTCAAGAGAAGATTACCAGGTGAGTTTAGCCTTGGTCATTTGCCCATTCTCAGTACCAGATTGTGTGTGTAATTATACACAATGTGTGTATATAATCTGTGCATATATATATGTGTGTGTACACATGTGGGATCCTATTCACTTGTAATGTGGGACTTTAGTTCCCTCCTAGCTATGAATTTAGGACACTGCCTCATGCAGGGATAACTGCTACTCTAGGATGAGAGCCCAAGTACACTACAAGGTCATTTAGAGTCTGTTAGTTTAGGTAAGGAGGCTTTCTAAATACTCAAAATGAATTTTATTTGGGAGGGCTGGGAAGCAACATAAAACAAAAGAGAATTTGAAGGGACTTATTAACATCTAAAAGAAAGCATATATAAAAATCATATTTAGTGAAAGGAGACAAAGCAGCTATTCTGTTGACTTTTGACTCAGTTCTAGAGAGCTGTTTCTCCAAATTTGTCTGTACCTTAAGGCTGATGCTTCCAACTCAAGTATATTCCTAAAATTCCCAGAAAAAATTCATCTCAATGCTAGATAGCTATGCCATTGATCCCTGTTATTTTACTGTATTCATTTCATGTCTGGTTCATTTTATAGCTATAATAAGACAGTATTTAGTTTTCTGTATTTTTCATGGATTTAAGATTAATTTATGTTGCATGCGCTAAGAATTTCTTCCTTTTTATTATTGAGTAGTATTCCACAATCTTCTTATCTTTTTATATAAATTTGTGGGAGGTTTGGGCATAGTTTTTGCTATTAAAATTGGACTGCCATAAAAACTCTTATACAAATCCTTTTGTGAACACATGTTTTCATTTAACTTAGATAAATACCTAAGAACAAAATTGCTGGGTCATAGGGTAGGTAGGTGTATGTTCAATTTATAAGAAGCCAACAAATAGTTCTCCAAAACAGTTTGTCAAATATATGAGTTGTCAACATATACTCTTTCTTCCTCTGGTCATTTCTCAGACTTGAGGGCAATCTATTCAAAACATAACCTTGATCTCCACACTTTCCTGCTTAAAAGTTCCCAAGGACTTCCCCTCCTGCCTTTAGGATTAAGTCTCCTCCTCCTCCCCTTTTTTAAAAACACAACGGGAGTAATTTGATACCTCACTTTGGATTCTGCCTTTGTATTCAGCTACTGGTGCCCTTACTCCTCAGCTCTACTGGGTTTGTTTCTTTCCTAGCCTATGAAGAAACTCTTTTCCTCCCAAGAACATAGGCAAGGCTTCCTTCCCTTTAAAGAACAACCCTCTACCCATTTGCCTAAACTTAGTCTATTTCTCCTTTAAGTTTCAGTTCTGAAGTTGTTTTTCAGGGAATTTTTTCCACCATCCTGGAGACTTTTTTTTTTTTTTTTAACAATTTCTTTATTTAAGCACTATGCTTACAGATAATTTCATAGTTCCTTCTCCAGGAACTTTTTTCTACTTTTTTTTTCTGCTCTTGTGAAAAGTCCTGGAGGCTCTTTTCCTACTTTTTTCTGTTCCTGTATTTCTCTGAACTTCATAATGTTAACTGTACTGTTATTTTTAAAATAATGTACATTGAATTATTAAATAGGTAGCACATTCATGTGGTTCAAAATTTTCAAAAAATTTTGAGTGAAAAGTTTTATTATTACTCCTGTTCCCATTTATCTGGTTTTTCATCTACATAAAAGAATAAATAAACAATCCCACTTGATAATAATTTCATAAGAATTTTTCAGAGTCTTAATATATTTTTATTTTACTTATTTGTTTATTTATTTTTGCTTTGGGGCAATACCCAGCTATGCTCAGGGTTCACTCATGGCTTCATGCTCAGGAAATCATTCCTGATGGTGTTCAGAGAACAAATCAGAGTCAGCTCTGGTCTAGACAAATGCTACTGTTTATCTCTTTAACCTATCCACAGAATTTTCAATGCCTATACACAATTTAACACACACCTTATACTATCTATGTTCTATACAGCACATTGTAATTTATTTTTATATATAGCTATTACTCTTGCTAGTACTATTTGTAGTACTATACTATCATTGGTATTATGGATAATAATGTATCTGACTGCTGTACATGCATGGCTACACTAATCATCCTCTGCACAGTGCTTTTTCCACTCACAAATTTGTCTGAGAAATTTTCTATCCAGAACTTATATATATATAAATATATACACACATATATGTACATACACATAGACACATATATACATACATATATATATATACATATATATATACTTTTGATGGAGGAAGGATTGGGCAAAGCCTCACTTAATAATTTCTGGTTTTGAACATGATAACAAAGCATCCCAATTTTTTTTTTTTGTATTGGGCTGTACCTGGCTACACTCCGAGCATACTCCTGATTCTCATCTCAGGAATCACTCCTGGTGGGGCTGGCAAACACTCTTGGTGGGTGTTAGGGATTGAGCTCAGTTATTTTTGTATGCAAGGCAAGCACCTCTACCCTTGTACTTGTCTCTGGTCCGATATTTGCTATGAGAGATCATTGTGTAAGACATTTCAGTTATAGACTTGGAATTCAGCACACCTGCAAACAAACAGATGTGGCATGTAATCCATGCTCCAGGCCTTCCAACGCATAGGCTTGCAGAAGTCATTGCCTCTGCGAGTTTTTTGCCACACGTTCTCAAACACACACACAAAAATTAAACCACCTCTCTCCTCTTCTCCTGGCCCGGGAGACAGCATGGAGATAAGGTGTTTCCCTTTCATGCAAAAGGTCATCGGTTCACATCCCGGTGCCCCATATGGTCCCCCTTGCCTGCCAGGAGCAATTTCTGAGCATGGAGCCAAGAGTAATCCCTGAGCACTGCCGGGTGTGACCCAAAAACCACACACAAAAAAAAAACAACAAAAAAACCCAGAAGGGTTGTTGCAAGCACTATGAGCAAAGCACATAGTGAGTGTTAAGAAATGGTAGTTATGGGGCCGGTGAGGTGGCGCTAGGGGTAAGGTGTCTGCCTTGCAAGCGCTAGCCAAGGAAGAACTGTGGTTTGATCCCCCGGCGTCCCATATGGTCCCCCCAAGCCAGGGGCAATTTCTGAGCGCTTAGCTAGGAGTAACCCCAGAGCATCAAACAGGTGTGACCCAAAAAAACAAAAACAAAATAAAACAAACAAACAAAAAAAAGAAATGGTAGTTATTATTATCATATTCTTCCAGGAAGAGTTGGAGTTGAAGCTCCTTGCCTGATTGTGTCTCTCCTTCTGCCTGAAAGACAAAATGAAATTTAAAATAGTCATAAAACTTCAGTATGTTGTCATATTGTAAACCCCTTTTCCTGGATCTTGATTTTCTTCCTCTAAAATTGATCAACCATTGAGAAGAATCTTATCAATTTGGTCAAATCAGGAAGCACACACACACACACACACACACACACACACACACACTCTTTTAGAGGTAATTCCCACTTGGTTAATTCCCTGTCAAGAAAAAATGTAAATCACGTTGCAGTCCAGTTTCAGGGGTTCTGCAAACGAGTCCGAGAGAAATTTAACCTTAGTCTCCATAACAGAAACTTGGCAGCTAGCCAGCAAACTTTCGTTCTGTGTTTTAAGAAAAATTGAGAGAAGCAATGTGCTTCCAGTGATTTGGTGTCAGGGGTGATCAGGCTGGACCCCGTTGGGTAAAGGGCTAACCCAGGCAAGAAACAATGTGCTCTGGCTGGTTTTCTTTCCTTAAAAATTTTTTTTAATTTAGTTAAAGTACCATGATTTACAAAGTTGTTGATAGTTGAGTTTTAGGCATATAATATTTCAACACCAAATCCCCCACCACTGTCAACTCGCATCATTAGTCTGGCTGGTTTTCTTAAAAGAATGCTTTTGCAGGGTTAGTGTTCTAAGGGCAGTAGAAAATACTAAGGAACAAAACATGGCCTTTTGGCCTTCAGTGTCCAGGATGTTTGTTCCCAAAGTGTCTCAAATTGAAGGGCCAACTAAGGTGGGTGAAGGAGGAGAAAAAAGAAAGTGGGTAAGAAAATAAGAAAGTGGATAAATAAGAAAATAAGAAAGTGGTGGAAAGTTATGGAGATATACTAAGTCAAATCATGGAAGAAAGTGACCTTGAACTTGTTTCCAGGGCCTTCTAAGACACCCTTGGGCCACTTGAAGCAATGGTATTGGCTTTCCTTCTCTTCAAGTCTTTGCTAGAACTAGGTATTCCTCATTATCATATAATCACTGTAATAATCCAGTAGGGTAGATGTTATTTCCTTTTCAATTAAGTAAACTGAGGTTTATAGGGTTACTAAATTACGTAAAATTACCAGGTAGGGCTGTGGGGTGGGAAAACACTGGAACCCATGTCCCGGGGCCTTCAGGCTTAGCAATGACATTTTCCTGTTTGGTTTGAGAGGAGGGTGTTATCTTATATATTCATCTTTCTTTTCCTACCCCCTAGTGCCTTGTTGCAGTTCTCTAGAATCTAGTTGAGTTTGGAGTTGTAAAATCTACTATGACCTCACTGGACTATTTTTCCTCCCTTGAACAGGCCCAGGAAATAGCTGTAGGAGCTGGCAAAATAAATGTACATTGAGGCCAGAGGCCCTTCTCTTCTCTTCAGAACACATTCCCTTTTCCTCTGTGTTTCTGGGAGAGGAATTTTGCCCATGGGAGCTGTCTCAGGTGCCGCCTGTTCCCTGACCTTTCCGTGCCTCCCTAGCACATTCCTGCATCTAAATCAGAACTGGTCAATGTTTCACTCCCACTGTTGCCCTCCCATCCGGATCTTCCATCACTGGTGAACAATTAACCCCAGCAGTGCTTGGTCTTCTCTTCCCTTGCCTCAGATACTTCCAACCTTTTATTGCTGGTGTCAATAATCTACCAAGTTAGCATCCAGGCATCCTCTCCACTCTTCATGGAGCCTCTTCTTTACTTCTTCACAATGATTCTGATAGTATTTGATTCTTCCAAGTTTCCAAGTTAGGAAATACATTTAAGGTTACAGTTGAGCTGACACACCCTCATGGACTCATGCAAAAATGTTTTTAAATGTGATTTATGTATATATATGTATATATATAAAACATTGGACTTTATACCATAGAAGTTTCAGGTGTATATCAATTTTATTCAGTGTGTGTTGGCTGCATTCAATTCACCATGCAGTGCCCTAATTCCACTCATTATCATACAATTGAATCGCTTTAACTCATTTTTCCTTTCTTCTTCCCCATTCCCTCTGGTGACCAGTAGTTTGATCTAAAAGTTCAAACATTTGCTTCTATTTATTAGTTTTGTTTCTTTATGTAGCACCTATGAATTAAATCATACAGTATCTTTTTTCTTGTAACTTAATTCAATTAGCTTAATACCTTTTAGGTCCATCTATATTGTTACAAATGATTTTTCTTCCTCTTCCTTATCCTCCTCTTCCTCTTCTTCCTCCTCTTCCTCATCTTCTTCCTCCTCTTTTTCTTTCTCCTCTCCTCCTCTTCTTCCTCCTTCTCGTCCTTCTCTCTCTCCCTCTCCCTCCTCCTCCCCCTCTTCCTCCTTCTCCTCTTCTTGTTCTTGTTCTTCTTGTTCTTGTTCTTGTTCTTCTTGTTCTTGTTCTTGTTCTTGTTCTTGTTCTTCTTGTTCTTCTTCTTCTTCTTCTTGTTCTTCTTGTTCTTCTTCTTGTTCTTCTTCTTCTTGTTGTTCTTCTTGTTCTTCTCCTCCTCCTTCTCCTTCCTCTCTTCCTCCTCCACCTCTTTCTCTTCTTCCTCCTATTTTTCTTTATTCTTTCTTTCTCTTCTTCCTCTTCCTCCTCCTCATCCTTTTTCTTCTTTTTTCCATATGCCCAACAATACTCAGAGCTAGTTCTCACTCTCTGCTCAGGGATAATATTGTGTCAGTGATCAAACTAGGATCAAATGCAAGGTAAGCACCTCACCATTTCTGCTGTGTCTCTGACCCACTATATATTTTGAAAGTGCAAACAAATAGTGTTCCATTATGTGTATATGCTATCGTTTTTAAAAATCCACTTAGATTGTGTCCAACTCTTGGTTACCCAATATTGACTCTTGAACCAATTTTATTTTTTTCTTTTTAACTTGTTTTATGTTATTTAAACACAGTAGTTTACAAACTGATTTATTCATAATAGAATTGTTGCTGGCTTCCATGTTTCAACACCAATCCCACCATCAGAGTAACATTTCCTCCACTATTGTTCCCATTTTATAAATCTACCACCAAGCCTGCCCCTTGGCAGGCACAGAATAATATATTTTATATTGTTTGTTACAATTAAATGGTAAGGAAATTACTAAAAAAAAACTTCAGAAAAAAATGTGTGAAAATTGTTGTAGCTCACGATAGGGTCATTAAGTCATTATCAGATTTACTAAGCTAGTTAAGAATTCAGTGTTGGGGTCTGGGAGATAGCATGGAGGTAAGGCGTTTGCCTTTCATGCAAAAGGTCATCGGTTCGAATCCCGGTGCCCCATATTGTCCCCTGTGTCTGCCAGGAGCAATTTCTGAGCATGGAGCCAGGAGTAACCCCTGAGCACTGCCAGGTGTGACCCAAAAACAAAAACAAAACAAAACAAAAAAAGAATTCAGTGTTATTGGTTTTGTTTGTTAACCTTTTTTTGGTTTCTATGCTATTTTGACATCTAATTTGGTACATTCCTCTTGGGATGTCAGTATTGAAAATTTGAAGGTGTTATGCTGCTGAGTATATAAACATACACTCCAGAAATTTCAAGGATCTATGGAGTGAGGCTGACAATAAGTGGCTATCGAATGTTTTTATGGCCACCGGGTTTTCAAAAGTATTGAGGGGCTAAAGGAGGCTGCTCACCCTCATTCCAAGAAGATCCAGAGTTCTCAATCTGAAAAATGATATATCTGGATTTTTTTTTGTGTTGTTGTTGTTGTTGTTGTTGTTGTTTTTTGGTCAGTCATGTGTTTCTAGAGATAAGTGAGAAAATGGTGAAGTTGAACTGTTGGCTGGGTGTGATTGTGTGGTGTGTGTGCAACTGCCAAGGCTTTGGATGAATAGGAACTTATCCAGCCTCATACCTTCTTACCAAGAGTGCCCAGAGTTTTTGGCTGCAAAACCAATGTACCCATGAATTTTTGTGGCTTGGCTTATTGCTATTTTAAGAATAAAATGAGTCTTCACAGCTGGCAGAAAAGTGTCACTGAAGCCGAGAGAATAAAACTCCCAGCAGGACAGAGGATCTTACTGTGGTGAGTGACTCTAAGAAGGAAAGTAAGAATGTTGACACTGCAATGTTATGGGCTTTGGAATATAATATCATGGTGACATCATCACTATCCAAGATAACCAAGGGGCAGTAGCAATATCAAGTCAAAGTACTTTAATAGTTTGAACAAGAAGTAGGCAGAGTTGGTGGAGTTTGAGAATAAAGCAGAAAATTGGTATTTTAAAAAAAATAAAAAATAAATAAATAAATAAATAAATATCTTTATTTAAGATCCATGATAACAAGCATGTTTGTAGCTAGGTTTTAGTTACATATAAAACTACAGAACATCCCTCTTTGAAATTGGCATTTTATTTTTTGGTTTTTGAGCCACACCAATGCTCAGGGGTTACTCCTGGCTCTATGTCCAAAAATTGCTCTTGGGAGACCATCTGGGATGCCGGGGAATTGAACCTCGGTCCGTCCTAGGTTAGTGTGTGCAAGGCAAACGCCCTACCACATGTGCCATAGCTCTGGCCCCGAAATTGGTATGTTTTGAAAATTTTTACTACAATAAGAAACTAAGAAAAAGGGTGATATTAGGAATGAATTGGGACTGGGTCAAGATGGTTTTGTTTTATATTCCTTCTGGTCACATGCCCTAATTCTATAAGACCTAGATTTAAGTGTCCCCTTCTTTGTCAAAATTCCTTACGGTCTTGTAAGAGGTTTGTTTGTGGCCCAAACTGTGAACACATTGATAACTGAGAGCTTATCTTACTGAGGGCTTAAGGTTTCCTGGCTCCATCAAAAAAGAACAAGTCAGGTGGAGGGTGGAGCTTGGATTTGGGGGAAATAGACTAATGAGGTTATGCTCGACCTATAGATGTTATGAAGATTTGATTCAGTTATTGTATTTTTTATATGACTGTAGATGACCAGTCAGTGTATCCTCAGGTATCCCTAGGAGTGGTATAGCTGAATCGTATGGGAGCTCAACTTCTAGCTTTTGGAGAAAGCTAATCATCACTAATCATCAGGGAGATGCAAATCAAAGCAACTATGAGGTACCATCTCACACCACAGAGATTGGCACACATCAGAAAGAATGAGAACAAGCAGTGCTGGCAGGAATGTGGAGAGAAGGAACTCTTATTCACTACTGGTGGGAATG
>PVKC010019749.1:0-18942 GCA_004027635.1 Crocidura indochinensis
GGCAGTGCTCAGGGGTTACTCCTGGCTCCATGCTCAGAAATTGCTCCTGGCAGGCATGGGGGACCATATGGGGCACCGGGATTTGAACCGATGACCTTTTGCATGAAAGGCAAACAAACGCCTTACCTCCATGCTATCTCCTGGGCCCCCAAAAAAGTTTCTTTTAACACCCAGACAACTTAGCAGCAGCAACAGCTTGCTTTCAGGGCAGGGTTTTGCATTGCCCTCTAATGGTGAAAAGGAACCAGAAAATGCTCCACAACATCCTGACTTTGATGCCGAATCTGCACAGAAACTAGGATTTCTAACTATAGACCTGACAACAACAACCTCAATTGTGTGAAAAACTTTTAATGGGACCACAGAGAATGACTCAAAGATTAGACAACCTAGTATGCTTGGAGCTCAGAATTGGTTATATTCCAGAATACTTCAGGGGTAAGGTTTTCCTATATTTATGCCAAAGCTTTTTCCTTTCTATTTCTCCCATATTTTCCTGGGCCTTTGCAAACAACAACTGTCACACACACACACACCATTTTATTTTATTTTTAATTTCCTATCTTTAAAAATAATAACCTACTAAACCCTCTGCTATCTCTTTCAGCCTAATCTTTCTTACTTTAAAATTGCAGCCTATCACTGAATTTGCAATCTCATCTATTACTAAAAAAAATCACTATTCCTATTAAAAACTACTTGAAAAATATTATCCAAACTTTCACTGTATCAAAACCATTATGAAGAATCTGGAATTGCACTCAGCTAGATATAGAGGAATGGTAAATAGAAAATTAGTGATTCTCCTCTATCAGTACACCTCTTGCCCCAGCAAGCAGCTGCACCCACTGCTCCTACTGACTCATTCTATGTGGCCCTTTTTTCTTCCACCTCCCCTCAATGTGAACTGTTGCTTGCTACTGGATTCAGCTCCAGAGGAATCACCAGTTTAAGAATGCTACCTGGTCCCTTACTGCGACAAAGGTCTATAGTTCTCAGGGTAGGAAGTTGTCACTGGGAACTGAATGGTTGACAGCGGCTTCCCCAAAACAGCCCTGCTTGGGGTGGTTGGGGGATGGTTAAGTACTGGGTCCCCTTTAAAGTCCTTCCCAGCAACAACCTCGCTGCCCCCCCCAGACAGATGTCCAGAACCCAGGAGCCAGAAAAGGGAAGGCTGTTGAAGAAGTGGAAATCCCGAAATCCCGCATCCCCATTTAATCTTGGTAGAAAGCATTAGGCTTGAGGCCTCTAAGCTCCCATACCGGCAAAGGTCTTCTGACTCATCTTTTTCTGCCTCATATTTCTATGTCTTCCTACAAACTGCGAAAATTGAAAGTGGATGGAACAGAAGCTGCAGGATAGAGGACAGCTTTGGGCTGGTAGTGCCATAGGTGAGTTAGCTGGGAGGGAAACCTGAGACCCAGCCCAACACCTGCCACCATAATCCACTTGATCAGAAGTTGCAGGATAGAGGACGGCTCTGGGTGAGTCATGTCACAGGTGAGTTAGCAGGGAGGAAGACATGTGATCAGACCCAACCCCCACCACCATAATCCCACACAGAAGCCTCAGGGCAGGCAGAGGAGGTCTCAGGCTACCACAGACCACCTTAAAAAAAACCCTTGAAATTACAAACCCCAGCCACACTAATTAAAGAACAATGGGGAAACTAAGGAAGACATCAACAGCTTTAACAGAAACTTTAACAGATTTCCAAGCCCTCCAAAACGCTTGGAGTTTATAGATGAAGACCTAAAATCAGCACTTAATATTTTAGCTATGGAATCCAAAGATCCATTAACCAAAAAAATTTAAGAAATCTATAGACATTGGGATTGGAGTGGTGGTGCAAGTGGTAGGGTGTTGCCTTGCACACACTGACATAGAGGGACTGTGGTTCGATCTCCCAGCATCCTATATGGTACCCAAAGCCAGGAGCATTTTCTGAGTGCATAACCAGGAATAACACCTGAGCATCACCGGACATGCAACCCCCTCCCAAAATCCATAGATGAACAATTCACCCAACTCAAAGAAAAGTTTATCAGAAGATAAGAGAGTCCATAAAAACGTAACTGAGAAAACTAAAAAAATATATAGGCTAGCATGATAGTCGTTAGTCTATTTATTTCCCTAACTGCACTACTGTTCTTTGTGTCTTTACAGCTCTCATCGCTACTGTCTCTGGAGGTATTACATTAACGTCCTTAATTTTGCTTAAACATAGATGAGTGAGACTATTCTGTGTCAATATCTCTCCCTCTGACTTATTTCACTCAGTATAATAAATTCTATGTATGTCCAAATATAGAAAAATTTCATGACTTCATCTCTCCTGGTGGCTGCATAATATTCCATTGTGTATGTGGACCATAAATTGCTTAGCCATTCATCTGTTGAAGAACATCTGGGTTGTTTCCAGAGCCTGGCTATTGTAAATAGAGCTGCAATAAATATAGTTGTGAGGAAGGGGTTTTTGAATTGTATTTTTGTGTTCCTAGGGTATATCTCTAGGGGTGGTATAGCTGGATTATAAGGGAGCTTAATTTCCAGTTTTTTGAGGAATCTCCATATTGTTTTCCATAAAGGCTGCACTAGATGGCATTCCCACCAGCAGTGATTAAGAGTTCCTTTCTTCCCAAACCCCCACCAGCACTGGTTGTTCATGTTCTTGTGATATATGCCAGTCTCTGTGGTGCAAGATGATAATTCATTGTTGTTTTAATTTGCATCTCCCTGATGATTAGTGATATGGAGCATTTCTTCATGTGCCTTTTGCCCATTTGTATTTCTTCTTTGAAAAATTGTCTATTCATTTCTTCTCCCATTTTTAATGGGGTTAGATGTTGTTTTCATGTTCAGTTCTGTCAATACAATCAATTAGTCTTTGACAAATGGGCAATAAATGCAAAATGGTGCAAAGAAAGCCTCTTCAAAAAGTGGTTTTGGGACAACTGGTCAAACACTTGCAAAAAACGAACTCAGATCTTCATCTAACACCCTGCATAAAAGTCAAGTGCAAATGGGTTAAAGACCTTGATATGAGACTTAAAACCATAAAGTATATAGATCAACATGTAGGCAAAACACTCCAGAATATTAAAATTAAAGGCATCTTAAAGGAAAAAACAGCACTCTCCAAACAAGTTGAAGCAGAGATACACAAATGGGACTATATGAAGCTGAAAAGCTTCTGTACGTTAAAGGAAATAATGCCTAGGATACAAAAGTCACTCACAGAATGGGAGAGGTTATTCACCCAATACCCATCAGATAAGGAGCTAATATCTAAGATATACAAGATATTGACAGAACTGAACAAGTGGTGTTTTTTGAAAAATAAACAGGAGCCCCATCTAGAAGATACAAATGAAAAATTAAAAAAAAAACACTGCCACCACCATATTTTAATTTTATTTATATGGGCTCCCATCTTTTTCATAGAACCTTGGTATTGGGTCCCGTTCACTCTTTTATTAGTTGTTTGTGAACTTGCAAAGAGCTCCCAGAATGAGAAATTGATTCCCATCCTATTCTCCCTTTTGGGGGAGATCTTGGTGCTATTTATTCACAGCAAATAATCCACACAGACAGGAGGGTTAAGGGGTAAAAGGTTGGGCGGAGAGAGTCCTTTGTCAGCCAGCTGCTAGCTCCAAAACACACCTGGAGCCAGCCCGCCAACTCTGGCAAAAGACCCAAGCTATTTATTCGGCTCTCAAAAGCGCCCCCACCTGGAAGGTCAAGGTCAACAGGCAAAGAATAATCTTATGGAAATATTTTCATATAAAGCACCTTGGTACCTGAATTACGTTGTTTTACCCCATTTTTCTGCATCTTTCTACAAATTAACAAAAGGGGAAAAAAGGTGGATGGGGCCCAGCGGCCAAGTGGTCTCAGAAGTATTGGTGGAGAAAAAAGAAAAGGTCAGAACTAAATACCCAAACCAAAGTAAATGAAAACTGAATCAAGAGACCCAAATTATAACAATCTAAACTTAAAAAGGACCTATGACACTGGTAGGCCAGGGGGCTTTGGAAATATAAAATGCACGTTTAGGAACTTTTTTGGAAGAAGGTCAATCCTGGTGATGGGAATGGCCTTAATTCACTGTCACTCTGTGCCTAAATACATCTATGAAATAATCATAATTCACAATAGTTTTAATAAAAAACAACTGGTGTTGAAACAATTAAGAAGAAATTAAAGATTGATCTATATCTCACACCTTACAAAAAGTCAATTCAAAGTGGGTTAAAGACCTTGAGATTAGACCAGAATCCATATATTTCATTGTGGAAAACATAGGCAGAACTTAAATGTCAAAGAAGCCTTTAATAATAGAATGCCAATGGCAAGGGCTATAGCATCAAATCTGAAGATATGGTATTATATCAAACTAAAAAGTTTCTATATGGCAAAAGAAACATGGGTTTAAATTACAAGACAGCTAACCTAACAGGAGAAAGTGTTTGCACTGAACACATCAGGTAAAGTTTAGGTATCTAGGATATGCAAACTACTAATAAAGTTTAGTTCCACAAAATTAAAAATGCGTCAAAAATGGGAAAATGAAATAAATAGATACTTCTCTAGGAAGACCAAGAGATGGCCTTCAGGCATATGGAAAAGTGCTCATCATCACTTATCATTAGGGAAATCCAAATGAAGAAAATAATGAGATATCATCTAATACCAGTGAAGATGGCACATATCAATAATACTGGGAACAATCTGTGCTGGTGGGTATGTAATAAGAAAGGAACACCACCCACTGCTGGTAGTAATGCTGACTAGTCCAATCCATATGGAAAACAGTGTGAAGGGTTCTCAGTAAATTCAAAATTGAGCGCCCATAAGACCCAGCAATCCCATTTGGAGTACCATCAGAAGAGAAAAACATTAATCCATAAGGATGTATACACACTGCTATTCATTGCAAAACTGAGTACAAATGCTAAGTCTTGGAATCAACCTAGATGTCCAAAAACAGACATGTGGATCATGATGATGTGGTGCGGCTTTCTGGGGACCCCGGCCAGCAGGGAAAGAGGGGTGAATGCCACGACTAATTTATGGATTCACTGAAGCCGACTCAACCCGAAATATCTGTGAAGAAACCTGGAGAAGTTAGAAATGAATGGCCCAAATCTTTTATTTTTCTGATCAAAGGCAAGCGCTTATAAAGTTTTACACAAAGGGAGGCATGTCTCAAAAACCATTGGTTAGGGGGCCGGGCGGTGGAGCTGGAGACAAGGTGCCTGAGCTAACCTAGGACGGACCGTGGTTCGATCCCCCGGTTCTCCATATGGTCCCCCGTGCCTGCCAGGAGCGACTTCTGAGCGAATAGCCAGGAGTAACCCCTGTGCGTCACCGGGTGTGGCCCAAATAACCAAAAAAAAAAACAAAAAACAAAAAAACATTGGTTACTTTGAACAGATTCTCTTCCAATCATATTTCGAATATAGATACATAGCCAAAAATGGGCAAAGGCACTCTATATCCGGATCCACAGGGCAGTTAAGCATTGGTTAATTCAAGCAAGTCTTTTTACCAATCATATGTTTACTAAAGGCATTTGCCAAAAAAGGGAGAAGGGTGGAGTTAAAAAACCTCTGCTAACTATTATCAAAGAACTCTTTGTTAAGCACAGCCTATAGGAGGCAGGGAGGGGTAAAAAGGGGAAGGCAGAATTCAATGGTTGATCCTAGCAATCTTTAGCGTAACAGGAACTAGAGACATATAAGGAAGTATTATCTGCACCCTGTCCCCAGTCTCAAGGCCCTGAGATTAGCACAAGGGGCTATCTTTTGTTGCAAGATTTCCTTTTTGCCCAGGGGCTAAAAACCTGCCAAGGTCACGTATGCAGCTCAGCGAAGCTTTCCACGGAGAGAGAGGCTAAGGTCGATGGCATCCATTTTGTGCAAGCTAGGTCGGTCTCCCACAATGTGGTACATATGGAAAACTACATAGCTAAGGAATGGTGCAATCATGCAATTTTCTACAACATAGATGAAGCTGGAAGATATGTTAAATGAAGTAAGCCAGGGGCCCGGGAGATAGCATGGAGGTAAGGCGTTTACCTTTCATGCAAAAGGTCATCGGTTCGAATCCTGGTGCCCCATATGGTCCCCCGTGCCTGCCAGGAGCAATTTCTGAGCATGGAGCCAGGAGTAACCCCTGAGCACTGCCGGGTGTGACCCAAAAACCAAATGAAGTAAGCCAGAAGAAGGATAAAAACAGAATATCATTTATATGTGTTATTTAGAATAATTGCATGTAGAAATGCAATAGTCTAAATTGGGAATTTCTCAAACACCCTTGACTGCAGAATATAGAGAGGAGGAGGAAAAAAACTGAGTGGAGGAGGAGAAATGCAAATATAAAAGGATGGGGGCCAGGGACCACGTGGTCTCAGGTGGAGTAAATAAAAGACAGAACTAAATATCCAAGTCAACATCAACAACATTGGAATCCAGAGATCCAAACTTTAACAATCTAAACCTAAAATGGGCCTGTTATGCTGGCAGGCTGGAGGCAAGGGATGATGGTATAAGATGTATTCTGGTAACATTGGTGGAAGGAGTTCGAAACAGATGGTCAAATTGGCCCTGAATTATTGTATGTCTGAAATATAATTATGAAGCCCTTTGTAAATCACAACGGCTTCAATAAAACAAAAATAATAATAAAAAAGATCAGTCACATCTATAAGCAGAAAGTCAAATATAAGCTTATGAGGCAGCCATATTTAAAAAGCTGAAGAAAATTAAAATAAAAAAGTAAATTAGAAAATGTGTAAAGGGAAAATTAAGAAATTTTAAAATTAGAATAAAGCAAAACAAAATAAAAATAATCCTCCTCAATGGCATCAAATGTAGCATCAAGTTCCAAAACTAGACCTAGCAATACTGGTATTTGGCCAGTGTTGATTTCTGAGGTTAAATGGTTTATGACTGAGCAGTTAGTTCTATACATTTAACTGGTGGTTGACATAAGAACGAGATATTTAAATTTACAATTATTTCTAATAGAACTTTAATGAATCATTACAATTAGATTCACTCACTCATTTGATTAGCATTTTCTGCTCTCTTAAAAGTGCCTAACTTGACTAAAATCCACTGGGTTAGGGCCAATAATTAGAAAAGTTGTTATTAAATCCTAATGACTTCTTGATATTTTTGACATGATTTAACAAGTAAAAGCGTTGGAGTTGGAACAATAATAGTGGAGCTGTATAGTGCTTTCCTTGCACCTGACCAACCTGGGTTTAATACCTGGCACCACATTTAGTCCCCTAAGTCCCACTAGGAATGATGCTAAAGCTTAGAGTCAGAAGTAAGAAAGGCCAGATCATTGCCAGGTGTGCCCCTCCTCCAAATGAAAATTTCTTTTAGCTATGAAATCCCAATATTCCTAAAACAATAAAACAACTGCCTCTTACAAGCCCTAGAAGCTGATACAGTATTCACATAGATCCTTATCTACACTGTGGCCCTTTTAATGTTTTTGGACCACATCTGTTAGTATTCAGGGTTACTACTGGCTCTGAGCTTAACAGTTATTCCTGGCAGTGCTGGGAAACCTTATGGGAAGTGGATCAAACCAGGATCTGCTGCATGCAAATCAAACACCCTACCCTCTATGCTATCACTACAGTCCCTAAATCCCTTTTACCATTACTGTATTCCTCAGTTTAGTTGATCAGCACTTCTTGGAATTGTCATCCCCCACCCCACATATCCTGAGTCAGAATCTGCATCTAACAGAAACTCATGTGGTTCTTGGGAATATTAAAAACTGAGAAACATTGAGCTAATGAATAACTTGTACTAATACTACAGTTAAAGGATGATTTTTAAATTATATTCTCTGTTAATGCTAGAATGAAAATTATTTAAGGAAGAAAAAACTAATATAAAGTTTTAGAGGAAATTGCAAAGAAGTACTACAAAATTGGCAATTCCCAGTGATATTTTATGGGTGTGATGGAATGCTTGTAGCTTTGGGAGTTAGGAATTGCATCATTAAACTTTTGGATTAAATTCAAGTTTTCTGGGGACAAAAATTTTGTACAGCAAGCAAAGCATTTGACTTACACACAACAGACCATGATTCAATACCATGCCCCACACCCCACCAGTAGTGATCTCTGAGCACAGAACCAGGATAAATCCCTGATCAAAGCCAAGTGTGACTGCCCCCTCCCAATAAAATGAATCAAAAAAGTTTTCTGCCAAATTTACCACCAATTAAATAGTTAAATATATTTCAATTCTGTACCCCAAAAATTATATTACCAGTACTTATCTCATTGTAAAGAGCAGTGAGATTACAGTGTTTACCCTATGGGAATGAGAGATGAAAGTACAGCAACTAAAGATGCCTGGAATCCATTTATCCCAGATTCTATTTCTTTTTTTTCTTTATTTTTAATTATGAGAACAAAGATACAAAGAAAGAGGGTATGGTAAGGTTACAGTGGAAGGATAGTCACCCATAGGCAGAGGAAAGGCTGAGCGCATGACTGCTGTTGTTTTTTTTAAGGTCTCTGGTGCCCAAGGAGGCTGGTCTCCGGATACAGCTTGGTCTTAGCGGCGCCTTGGTCTTAGCAGCTCGGTGGAAGAGGCGGAAGCTGGTTCCTGGAGACGCTTTGGTCTTAGTGGCTCAGGGGTTCCTCAGTGTAGCAGCTCAGCGGCAGAGGCTGGGAAAGGCCGAGCACACGCCTGCTGGTATTTCTTACAAAGTACTGAAATGGAATTCAAGGGTTATAAGGTGAGCGCGGCTGCTCCGCTTTGCTCCGCGGCCGCGCTTTTTGGTTGTGGGTCTTGGAGCGTTTGCAGTCTTAGATGTTTGTTGGCCAGGTCAGCAGAGAAGAAACAGAAAGGAGCAGGCCGCATGGTTGGCGTCTTTATAAGTGCGTTGGGCGGGTCCTTCTTACCGAGGGTGGGTCCCAGGGCATTTGCAGTCTTAGATGTTTGTTGGCCAGGTCAGCAGAGAAGAAACAGAAAAGGAAGTCTATTTCTTATACCACATAGTTCCTTAAGAATCACAGGGTGCTGTCTTAAGGTCCCTAACTACTTCTAGCAGCCTGCCTGGTTACCCAGGTATCCCTGGTACTCTAAGACCTATGCAGCTCCACAGCCTCAGCCCTTGAATTGAGCACAGAGAATAATTGGTAGAGAATCAGAGATGGGGCTTTGGACCTCCTGGATACTTAAAATTGTATCCACAAATCTATATATATATATAATGCTACCCCCAGTTCCTGCTATATAGTAACTGCTCAATAAATATTAGCAATTTTTACTATTTGGGGAAAGAGGCAGAATTTTTTTTTTTGGTTTTTGGGTCACACCCGGCAGTGCTCAGGAGTTACTCCTGACTCCATGCTCAGAAATTGCTCCTGGCAGGCACGGGGGACCATATGGGGCACCGGGATTCGAACCGATGACCTTTTGCATGAAAGGCAAACGCCTTACCTCCATGCTATCTCCCGGGCCCCAAGAGGCAGAATTTTTAATCATTCTTTATATATTAATCCCTAAATATTATATCTGCTTTATTAAAATAGAATAGAATTATAACATTACTGTCGAGGTTTATACAGTATAGTTCAGAGGAACAAGGGTTTCTGTTTCACACAAAATGTAGGGCCAGAGCAATAATACAGTGAGTAGTGTATTTGCCTTACACATGGCTAAACACATGGGTTCAAGTCTCTGCATTCCATATGGTACTCCAAGTCTATAAAAGTGATGTCTGAGCACAGAGCCAGGAGTAATTCCTGAGTTCAGCTGGGTGTGGCCCCAAACAAACAAAAACAAAAATGCATACACTGCTTTGCATCTCATAACTTGGTTTGGCATGACAGTTTGGTTAGCTGTCTCTCTGCCAAAATTATCAACTGAATTCTGTCAGAAGTAAAAACATCAAGAGAATTCTATATATGAAATCTAGGTAAAAATAAAAATTGCATTAATATCATGGCTCTAGGTATTTATTTCCACAAAAGTTTGACATTTACAACATAAAGCCAGCTCTCCACAGGAATAGACTGAAGAAGCTACCATGTTTTCTAACTACTAGAAAATATACCTATGAATCTCAGATTCTCAAAGTGGAATTCATAGTCATTTGGCATAAGAAAGTTGTACCTGGAAGTGAGACAACCCCCAGATACCTTTCGGCACATAAAAGGGAGATGAATTTTACAGTTTTTTGTGCATATGTATTCATTAACTGTAAGAGAATTTTGTAACTGGCAATCCAAAATATACACATCTAAAAAATGTTGTGTGGATTTTTTTTTCGTATTTCTAATTTTAATTTGTTCTCTTTTTTTATTAGTGAGATAAATTGGTAACATTTAAAACACTTAAAAGAAACCTTACAAGATTTTTTAAGATAATGCTTATGGAAATACCTATTGAAGATTACTTTCCATTAAAAACATTTTATTTTCCCCACAGTGGAGCTGGTTTGATTTGAAGCATGGCAACCATTTTGGGCCTTCTCTTGGCTGTCTTGTGGCCTGGGAGTTGATCCTTTCTGCCTGTTGTTCCATGAGGGTTCTTCTTCAGAAGTGAACAGTTCTGCCCACAGACAGTAGAGTTGGTCTCTGCTGATGACCTGAAACATGCAGATATTTTGGGCCTTCTTTTAGCTTTCCTGTGGCTTGGGATTTGATCCTCTCTGTCCAATGTTTCCTGAGGGCTTTTCTTCGAAGCTAAGCATTCAAGACCAAACAACAGAAACACTAACCATCTATATAAAAATGGTGCCAAATCCCATGACAATTTTATCTTTAAATGTCAATGGACTAAATGCACCAGTTCAGAGACACAGAGTGTTTAAATAGATTTTTTGTGGTTTTTGGGTCACACCCGGCAGTGCTCAGGGGTTACTCCTGGCTCCATGCTCAGAAATTGCTCCTGGCAGGCACGGGGGACCATATGGGGCACCAGGATTCAAACCAATAACCTTTTGCATGAAAGGCAAACGCCTTACCTCCATGCTATCTCCCGGGTCCCTAAATAGATTTTATAAAAGCTAAATCCAACCTTCTGCTGCCTACAACAAATACACTTGAATAGTTGAAAAAAAAACATAGACTCAAAATCAAAGGTTAAAGGAAAATCATCCAAGCAAACAACACCCTTAAAAAAGCTGGAGTGGCCCTCCCAACCTCCCAATTCTTACCACAGGCTGTGTTCTTCACACAGACTGTATAGAAAGAGGAGGTACAGTAAACGCACCCTATATACACCTCAACCCAGACCCTTGCCTGGTCTGTATTGGAAATTGGGGACAAAAAAAAAGCTGGAGTGGCCATATTAATATCAGATGACACAAACTTTATACTCAGAAAAGTTGTAAGGGACAAAGATGGACATTTCATACTAATCAAGGTATATGTATATCAGAAAGAAATTATACTCCTAATCATATATGCACCCAATGAGGGACTAGCAAAATAATCAATACAATTTTTGACAAATCTGAAAGAAGATATCAATAGTAAAACAGTAATTGTGGGAGACCTCAACACTGTCCTGTCATCCCTTGATAGGTCAACCAGACTGGAACCCAACAAAAATATGTTAGCTCTTAAAAGAGAAATGGAAGAAAGTGGACTAGACAAATATACACATATACATATATAGGACGCTCCATCCCAAGAAATCTGAATACACATTTTTGGTCGATACACATGGGCCATTCTTCAGGATAAACCACATGCTGGCCCATAAAACATTCATACCTTCATAAAATCAAGAGGATAGAAATCTTGCAGACTACTTTAACTGATCTCAAGTCACAGAGGGGCACTGAAAAATTTAGCACCTGCAACTTAAACAGCTTACTACTGAACAACCAGTGGGTCAGTGATTAAAATAAAGAGGAAATTAAAACATTCCTAGAAACAAATGATAATGGAAACACAAATAGAATTTAAGGGACACAGCAAAAAGTGGTACTGAAAGGAAAACTTTGCAAATACACATCAGGAATAAAGAGGACCCTACATTAATAGCTTAATGACACAGCTTATAAAATTAGTAAATGATCAACAAAAGAAACCAAAATAGGCAGACAGGAAGAATTAGAAAAGCTTAGAGCAGAAATCAGTGAAGTGGAAATCCTAAAAACAATCTGAAAGATCAAAGATAGCAAAAGTTGGCTCTTTGAAAAAAAAAAAAAAACAAACAAAATTGCTAAACCACTGGCAAAACTCACAAAGAAAGTAAGAGAGAGAAACTTGAAAAACTGGATTAGAAATAAAACAGAAGGAGGTCACTACAGATATTGCAGGGATCAAAGGGTAATCAGAGACTACTTTAAGAAACTCAATGCCACAAAATATGAGAACCTGAAAGATGGAAAAATTCTTGGACTCATAACCTTCCATGGTTGGATAAGGATGAGGTAGCATATCTAAACAGCCCAATCACTACTGAGAAAATTTAAAAAGTATTCAAAATTGTTCTAAAAAACAAAAACCCAGGCCCAGAAGGATTTACTAATGAATTCTTTCAAACCTTTTAAAAGGAGCTACTAGTAATCCTTCTCAGGCTCTTTCATGAAATTTAAGAAACAAGAATGTAGAGTATTTTGTATTTATTTTATGTATTGTATTTATTTTGTATTTAGAAATAAAGAAGCTTGAAGGGGAGGCCAAAGGAGATGGTTGGGCAGCGGCAGTTGGACAGAGGCAGTTAGACAGAGACAGTTGGAGAGAGACAGTTGGAGAGAGAAGATAAAAGGGAGAGAGACAAAAGGACAAGAGGAAGGAAACACAAAGACGACAGGGGGATAGATTTACAGGATAGATTTATACAGAGAAGAAGGAGAAATATAGATTAAACAGAGAAGAAGAAAAATAGTTACACTGAGAAGAAGATAAATAAGACAAAAATCCCTGATGAACTCAGCTGCAAAGATTCTTGTTGTAAGCTGCAAAGCTTTAGAGAGCAATATGGAGTCTCTGATGCCTGAGAAGTCAAAGGCCTGTGTACATGACAGGCTGCTGGTGGGACCAAAGGAGAGAAAAAACAGACCAGCGACCATATAAATCACCAGAGGCTCAAGTAAAGATAAGTGGTGCCCATGTTAAAACTAAGATTAGATCTGTACCTCCTGTTGCAATAAAGGTTGTAAAGAACCTTGAGACATTTGCAACTCCTCTGTACATTCTTTGGAATACATCCTGGATGAAAAATTACTGGCTGAAACTCCTTCCCCTCTCTCATGCTATAAAAGCTGATCCTGGCTTCAATAAATTTGCTTTTGATCAGAATCTTGTCTTAAGCCCATTATTTTTCCCAGCCTCCTCTCTTTTAGGTCGGGTCCTCTTCGTGACGTACGGAATTACTTGGAGACTCCCCAAAATTTCTGTGGGCAGGAGTCCCAGGGGGCCGCAGATTCTCAACAAAATTCTAGCAAATAGGATCCAACACTTAATCAAGAAGATCATTCTCACGACCAAGTAGATTTCATCCCAGGAATGCAAGAATGGTTTGACATCCATAAATCAATCAACATAGGACACCATATTAACAAAAAGAAAAATCATATGATCATATCAATGGATTGAGAAACATTTGATAAATCCAACACCCATTCTTGATAAAAAAAAAAAACCCTAATCAAGATGGTAATGAAAGGAACTGTTCTCAATAGAGTCAAGGTCATCTACCACAAGCCAATGGCAAATACTATTCTCTATGGAGATAAAGTCAAATCCTTTTCTTTAAAATGTGGTACAAGAAAAGGCTGTCCTCTCTCATCACTCCTATTCACCATAGTACTGGAAGTACTTGCCATAGCAATTAGGCAAGAAAAATATCCAGGGCATCCCTATAGGAATTGAAGAATTGAAGCTCTCACTGTTTTGTTTGTGTGGTTTCTTTTTTGTTTTGGGGGTCACACCCAACAGCCTCAGGGGTTACTCCTGGCTCTATGCTCAGAAATCGCTCCTGGCAGGCTCGGGGGACCATATGGGATGCCAGGATTAGAACCATTGATCTTCTGCATGCAAGGCAAACACTCTACATACATGCTATCTCTCCAGCCCCAAGTTCTCACTATTTACAGATGACATGATACTTTATTTAGGAAACCCTAAGGACTCTACCAAAAAGCTTCTAGAAAACAAAAATTCATACAGGAAAGAGGGAGGCTACAAAATTAACATGCAAATCAATGTCCTTCTTGTACACCAATAATGATAGAAAAGAAATGGACATATAAAAAACAATCTCATTTACATTAATTGCACACAAACTCAAATATCTTAAAGTCAACATAACTAAAGATGTGAAGGTCCTACACAAAGAAAACTACAGAAACCTGCTTCAGAAAATAAGAGAGAACACAAAGAAATGGAAACACATACCCTACTCATGGATTGGCACGATTTATATCATTAAAATGGCAATACTCCCCACAGTATTGTACAAATTTATTGCAGTCCCTCAAAAGATACCCATGACATTCTTCAAAGAAGTGAATCAAACACTCCTGAAATTCATTTGGAACAATAAACACCCATAAATAGCTAATGTAATCCCTTGGGCAAAGGAATATGGAGGGCATTACTTTCCCCAATTTTAAATTGTATTACAAAGAAAGAGCTATTAATACAGCATGGTATTGGAATAAAGACAGACCCTAAGATCAGTGGAACAGACTTGAGTATTCAGAGAAAGTTCCCCAGACATACAATCAATTGTTTTTTGATAACGTGGCAAGACATTCAAACTGGAGCAAGGAAAGCCTCTTCAACAAGTCTTGACACAACTGGTTAGCCACTCGCAAATAAGCAAACTCAGACCCCCATGTAACACTATGCACAAAGATCAAATCCAAATGGATTAAAGACCTTGATATTAGGTCTGAAACCATATGTAATATAGAACAACATATAGGTTAAACACTTCATGACTTCGAGATTAATGGCATCTTCAAGGAGAAAACAGCACTCTCCAAACAAGTCGAAACAACAATAGATGAGAATATATTAAGCTGAAAATCTTCTTCACCTCAAAGAAAATAGTGCCTAGGATACAAAAGTAACCTACAAAATGCAAGAAACTACCCAATATCCTTCAGATAAGGAGCTAACATCAAAACATGTGAATTGCTAAAGAAACTGTGGTACATATCGTGTAATGGAATATTATGTAGCCATCTGGAGAGATGAAGTCATGAAATGTTCCTATACATGGGTGTACATGGAATCTATTGTGCTGAGTGAAATAAGTCAGGGGGAAAGAGATAGACACAAAATAGTATGACTCATCTATGGGTTTTAAGAAAAATTAAAGACATTATTGTAATAATGTGCAGAGACAAAAGAAATGAGGGCCAGAAGGACTGGCTCACAATATGAAGCTTACCAAAAAGACTGTGAGGCAGTTAGGGAAATAGCTACACTAACAACTATCATAACATTTTCAATGAGTGAAAGAAATAGAATGGCTGTCTCAAATACAGACAGGGGTGGGGAAGAAAGAAGGAGGGCATTAGTGGTGGGAATATTGCACTGGTGAAGGAGGGTGTTCTGTTTATGACTGAAACCAACTACAACCATGCTTGTAATCTTGGTGCTTAATATATATAAAAATATTCCATGGTTTCATTAATCCCAGTAGTCAAACTCTAATTTGAAGAACCACAATTTTCACTAATTTGCGAGTCATCCTTGTACAGGGGCCATGCTAATCTTCTCTGTGTCATTCCAATTTTAATATATTGCTGCCTAATCGAGCACTTGGAGAACCACAATTTTCAACTGTTAATATTCTACCTCCTAGATTAAACGTCACAAAATGATGGAAAGAAGTTACAATGTGTAGATCAGAGCAGCAGTCCAGTGGTTTTGCATGCAGATGACATAAATTCAATCCCTAGCACCCCATATGGTCGACTGAACATGGCCGGGAGTAATTCCTGAGTGCAAAGTCAGAAATAACTTCTGAGAACCTCCAGGTGCAGCAAAAATCACAATGTGTTTTAAATCTTTTTCTGCATACCTCGTAAGCATGTTAAACAAGTACCTGAAAGTCATCTATTTAATGAGCTGTCTAATTTTAACTGCGATTGACTAATCCTTACCATTAAGTTATTATGTACATGTGTGGCAAAAAAAATGATCATACCTCCTGTTAATGGATGTTTAATGAAATCCCAAACAAAAGAGAATCCCATTTCCTTGCAGATTTTAATTTCCTTTTACATATCTTCCTATCCACCTCCTTTTTCTTCTGGTTTTGTGGCCACAACTGTCAGTGCTCTTCAGTGTGCTTACTACTGACTCTGTGCTAAGGGATCATTCCTAGTGGGGTTTTGGAGATCATCCCCAATTGTTATCGATTTTGAACCCGGATTGATTGAGTGCAGGGAAAGCACTACTTTGCTGTGCTATCACTCTACTACATATCCAACTCCTTGATGCAAACCATATAAGCAAAAGTCTGAGCACTATGGATTGGCAATACACAAGGGTCAAGGGTCTTGGGCACTTTACTTATGTAAAGGTGATGTAACCGAGTGTATAAACACTGTAAGTCAATACTATAGTAAACATGTATCCCAAACTATAATAAGCAGAAATTTTAAATGGTTTTCAAAGGAGATTGATAAAGGAGGAAAACTTGAATCATTGGGAGAGGTGATAGTGATAGGTTTGGAGTTGGAATACTGAATGGCTGCAACTATTTTTAAAAGCCTTTAAAATCACTGTACCTAATTACATTTTTTTAATTCTGGAGAAAGCTAACCATTTTGCGACTATTCCTGATGATGCTCAGGGCTACTGCTCTAAAACCATATATTTCTGGGGATTAAACAGAAAGCACCTATATGTAATATATATGCTCAACCTATCTCTCCAGTCACAAGAATTATTTTAATAACATAATCAAACCTGTTTTGCAATTCATATCAGCATCTATATTCTAAATAAAAATACAGGACTTAAGTCTCCCAGTAAAGGACCAATATAGCAATACAGGCTCATGACAGGAAAGAGGAGAACAACAAAATAAACAGCCTACAGGAACACCTTAAGGATCTGGAAGAACAGCAGCAGAGAAACTCAAACACAGGCAGAAGGGGAAAAATAATCAAAACTAAAGCAGAAATAAACAACATAGACTCAAGGAAAACAATACAAAAAAATCAATGAGACCAGGAGCTGTTTCTTTGAAAAAATGAACAAGATAGACAAACTGCTGACAAGACTCACCAAGAAAAAGGGAAAACACCCAAATAAATAGGATCACAAATGAAAGGGGAGAAATTGAAATAGCACAGTGGCGTTTGCCTTGCAAGCAGCTGATCCAGGACCAAAGGTGGTTGGTTCGAATCCCGTTGTCCTATATGGTCCCCTGTGCGTGCCAGGAGCTATCTGAGCAGACAGCCAGAGTAAACCCTGAGCACTGCCGGGTATGGCCCAAAAACAAAAAACAAAACAAACAAACAAACAAACAAAAACAAAAAAAATGAAAGGGGAGAAATTACAACAGAATCTCAAGAAATCAAAGACATTGTAAAGGCTTATTATGAACAACTGTACTCAGTTAAGTTAGAGAACCCAGGAAAAATTGACAGGTTTCTGGAAAAATATCATCTTCCAAGACTTAATAAGGAGGATGTAGAATGCCTAAACAGTCCAATCACAGCCAAGGAAATTGAAACAGTGATCAAGGAACTCCCTGAGAACAAAAGTCCAGGACCAAATGGTTTTACAGGTGAATACTACCCAAACATTCAGAGAATTACTACCATTGATCCATACGCTCTTCCACAACATTGAAAAGATAGGAATCCTCCTGAATTCCTTTTATGAGGCCAATATCACACTCTTTCCCAAAGCTGGTAAAGATGCCACCAAAAAGGAAAATTTATTACCGATCTCACTAATGAACATGGATGCAAAAATCCTCAACAAAATCTTAGCAAACCAAATCCAACAATACCATCAAAAAGATTATACAACATGACAAAGTGGGTTTCATCCCAGTGATGCAAGGATGGTTCAACATATGCAAATCAATCAACATCATACACCACATCAACAAGAAGAAAGACAAAATCACATGATCATATCAATTGATTCAGAGAAGGCATTTGGTAAAATCCAACACCCATTCATGATGAAAACACTCAGCAAAATAGGGCTAGAAGAAACCTTCCTCAAGATAGTTACAGCCATCTATAAAGAGCCCACAGTTAGCATTATCCTTAATGGTGAAAAATGGAAAGCATTCCCACTAATGTCAGGAAGTAGGCAAGGCTGTCTACTCTCTCCACTCTTATTCAACATAGTTTTAGAAGTCCTAGCATTAGCAATCAGGCAATGTAAAGGAATCAAAGGAATCCAAATAGGCAAAGAGGAACTCAAACTATCTCTTTTTGCAGATGATATGATGATGTACATAGAAAATCCTAAAAAGTCCACAGTAAAACTTCTAGAAACAATAAACCAATACAGCAAAGTGACAGGCTACAAAGTCAATAAACAAAAGATAGCAGCATTTCTCTATACAAACAATGAAACAGAGAAGAAAGACATTAAGGAGTTGATGCCATTTAAAGTAATACCTAAAAATATCAAATACCTAGGAATCAACCTGACAAGAGAAGTGAAAGACCTATACCATGAAAACTTAAAAACACAGCAGAAAAAATCGAAGAGGACCTAAGGAAATGGAAGAATGTCCACTGCTCATGGGAGGGAAGAATTAATATAATTAAAATGACTATCTTACCTAAGTTATTATATTGATTCAATGCAATCCCTATCCAAATTTAGATACCATTTTTAAGGACTTGGAACAATCCATTATAAAGTTTGTATGGAACCACAAAAGACCTAGGTTAGTCAAATCCATACTGAAAAATAGGAAACTGTGGGACATCTCTTTACTTAACCTG
>PVKC010019750.1:0-18943 GCA_004027635.1 Crocidura indochinensis
AACTTCGATGTGTTCTTTTTTTTTTTTTTGGTTTTGGGCTCATGCCCCTCAGCGCTCTGAGGTT
This sequence comes from Crocidura indochinensis, assembly GCA_004027635.1. Taxonomy (NCBI): domain Eukaryota; kingdom Metazoa; phylum Chordata; class Mammalia; order Eulipotyphla; family Soricidae; genus Crocidura; species Crocidura indochinensis. The sequence goes on from PVKC010019750.1 coordinate 65, forward strand.
GAGGTTACTCTTGGCTTTGTGCTTAGAAATAGCTCCTGGCAGGCACAAGGGACCATATGGGATGCCTGGATTCGAACCTCCTGCTACCTTGGATCAGCTGCTTGCAAGGCAAACACATTGCTGCTGTACTATCTCTCCAGCCCCAAACTTTGACTTTTAGTATTCTCCTGACTTAGATGGTCTCAGGGCGGTCTCTAGGTGGTCTCAGTCCCCTGCACTAGTGTTCAGCACATGGGGCCATTTTGGCTAGCTCTCCCACTCAGTGATCCCCACATACCAGTTGAAAAAGGAACAGTGATGAAGGTTGGTCTTTCAGTCACAGCTTCTTCCATTCCCAGGTCCTTTGGTGTGTCATTATCAACAATTCTCTGATCTTTAAAGAGAAACCTGAGTGAATTTATTGGAACTCCTTGCCTTTGACAGTCAGATTCTTTGAGTTTCTAGAGATGTGTGGTCATTTTTACTTTGAAGTGAATCTCACTGCTATCCTGTCCAATAATGTTGCGGGTTTATTTTTTAGTTTTTGGGCATATCCTGCAGCGCTCTGTGGTTAATCGTCACTCTGAGCTCAGAAATCGCTCCTGGCATGCGCCAGGTACCATATGAGATGCTGGGACTGAAATCAGTGTTGATCCTTCCCTCATTTTTATCAATCTCATGGTCTGTTTTTTGTAATTGTAGAAATTCAGCAATGAGGTCAGGGCAATCCTGATTCTCTTCTGGCTCCCCCGTGTTATCCACATTTGAAAATACATTCAGTGGAAGAGTTATTCCACTTTGCCTTTTACCACTCATAGGTCAAATATTTTTCCTCATCTTCCTCTTCTAGAACTTCTTCCACTTGTTGTTTTGTTTCTTTCTCATTGTGGCTGACACCTTTCTAGTATAAAGTGTGGCGCTACTTAGAGCAGTTCTCAAGACCCCTGGGAGAATCGCTTCTAGTGCATTGCTTCTGTTCGAGCCGTGTGGGTGGTGACACACTGAAAAGCAATAACCCCTTGTGACTGTGGTAGAGCTCCTCGCTGACGTGACAATAATCACATGAAATGTTTACATACACAACAACATTCCATATTATTCAACTGTATCTATGCTTTCTTTGAGTTCTGGAAACATCCTCCATATTTCTTTTCTAAACTCCATATCTGAGAGTCTCACTGGGTGGTTGGCCGTTTTTGGGTCATCAGAGTTGCCATCTTCGTTCTTTATGCCTGATGTTGGTCTGTGTTGTTTCTGTACTGTCACAATTGTATTGTGCATTTTTCTACCTGTTGTCGTGTAGTGCATGGCCATAATGCAAAGCAAAGAGACCGCATTTTTGTGACTCCACCCCTTTTTGGTGGAACTACTCACCTCAGGAGAAGTGAGCCCTCACAGAAAGATGCCAGAGAGGATCAAAGTTCCCAGGCTGAAGCATGCAGAGTGAAGGCCCAAGATGTCTGCAGTGCATGAGAGGCCCAGCACAGTCAGCTATATCCATAGTCTTTGGGCTGGCAAGCTCTGATGTCTGTTGTGACTTTAATTCCTCCTCTTCCTCTACAGGAACATTTTCTAAATGGTCAATATCATTTTTGCCATCCTTGCCTTCTAGCTCACTAGTAGCATCAGAGATTCCACCGTACGTGCTATTTTCACACATGGTCTTAAGTCATGTGAAACATGAGATTCTTTGGGGTGTCTGTTTCAGCTTCTGTGTTCTCCTTGGTGGAAGGATCAGGTGTGTTGAGTGATGGGTGTGTGAACACGATATGTATTTTCACCGGAATAAACATCTCCTTCACTCAAGTGAGGAACAGCAGTCTTGGTCTGAGACCAGCATTGATTAAGTGGTAGTACTTTGCTCTCCTCCAACATATTTTTAGTAGGAATTGGCAAATGTTCCAATGTCTTTATAATCTCTCTCTGAAGCTTCAGGTTACTTTTCTGGCCATCACCCAGTTCTGCCATCCAGGTCCACAACAGGGACAGTCCATGATGTTCCAGAAAGCTCTTCAGGCAGGCTTTTGATTGTGTATCCTGTATATCCTCCAAACAGGTTAGTTTCTTCTCCAAAGTTTCGATTCTAACCATTAATTGGACTAAAGCGAGCACCTGGTTTTTAGCAGAGAGACCCTCACCATTCTGTATGAGAGTTTCTAGCACTTCATCCACTGAATCTTTTTTCCGAGATCAATCCTTCCTTTTCCCCCCTGCTGCTCTGATGCTGACAGGAAAGAGGAGGTTACCTATTTGGGAAAATGCATGGTTGCTAACGAGTTTTATCATCATTGAAACTTTCATAGGCATCTCGTGCAATTTGATGAATGATTTGAGTAGGATAGTTGGGATAATTAGGGGAACGGCACCCATTCTCAAAAATGAACTATTCTAAAAATTCCTGGTGTCTTCTCAAGGAAATTAGATCCTTGATCCCTTTCACTTAGTTTCCTCTCCAAATCCAGTGAGAACCAATTTAGTCACACCGTACCTATTCCCTTTGGAAAAGGGATATTCTGTAGATCATGACCCAGAACTCACCCTCAGAGAAGGGGTTTTCCCCGACATCCTGAGGAAGTAGACCCATATCCCACTTTAAAGCTAATAAATGCTGAGAGTCTCTTGGGTTGTGAATACAGAAAGAAATTATCCCTTGAGTCTAACTCTGTCAAGCACGCTGGAGAGAAGAATGTTTCCCAAGAGATGGTAGGGATTTGGTACTGTGGGATGGATCAGAATAACAATTTCCTGCATTCCTTAAGTCTTGTACCATCCTTAACCCATCAGGACAAAGGAAAAGAAGTCTGGACTGCACATGTAGCTTGTTTGTACCTTGGGTGGCAGGCCAGAGACTTTGGGCCATATGTGTAGGGGCTATTTCCAGTTGTTGGCACTGAGCAGAACTGCAGAAGTCTTTACCAGGTATCTCGGGAAACCCTGAAAATGGTTCGGTGCTAATGCAGTTACTATGCTCCTGTAGGCTAGAGATGGAACTCGGGCCTCTCACACATTAGATCCTTGCCTCTGAGTTATTACCCTCTTCCTGGTTTTTGTGTTTTTTTTTCTTTATGCTGGTGATCCAGGGTTTTGGTCTTAGGCAAATGAGTTTAGTGTTCTGCTTTGGAGGTCTGCCTTGCTCTTGTGGTTTCATTTTATAGCACAGTAGAGGAAGAATATGTATTCTGTGACGTTGGGCTATTTTCATTTGCGTTGACCCACTTGAGTTCCACCAATATATTTCATGAATTGCCCTTAAGTCTGTGCCCTCATTACAGAAGATTTCCTTACTGCCATGTTTGAAGAAATAAATACATGGGGACTCAAAGCTTTATAAAGGGCGTGACGCTCAGAGTCTGTATCTGCCTGGTTGTTTTTCTGCCCTCACTCCTGGTTTTAGGAAATCTTTATGTCTTTTTGGGAAGTGGTTCACGTCTTTTAATTGAATACACAGTGGTTTTGTCCTCACAGCTCTGTTGAGTGTACCTCCTGCCCAGAGCTCAGAGTTTTAATATAATCTAATTCCTCTTCCTGTATTAGTAATAAAACAGTGGTAGAACTTGTTGTCCAAGAGAGACTGATGCCTTTAAGTGCTTTAGAATATTACGCAGTCATTCGCTCATGACCAGACCAGAAAGTTATGACGATAATACTGTAAAGTGGCTTTGGACGCCCACCGCCTGAAATAAAGACCACGGATCTTCAAACAATTCAACAGCAAAGTAGATTTATTGATTCTAGCTAACAAGGGTTTCTGAGTTTGCCACAGGGACAGAGAAAAGAGAGCCCCGAGGAAATGAAAAGTGGAACCTATATAGTGAAGAAAGGGGAAGGAGGGAGGTATAGAAATTGTTACAAAAAAAATCACAAGTTTCCATAGGGTCATGGGGTACATCCTGTTGTGGGTCTCCTGGTCAGCACATCCTATTCTCAAAAAACATTCCATACAAACCTCCTTAGTAGAAGCAGTTTGCAACACTCTGCTTCTACACCCACTCAACTCCACAGGTTTTAGGTCTGAGTTAACTCTTTTTCTGTCTTCAGCTAGGAGCGGAAAAGTACACTTTACTAAGGTTTGCGCAGGGGGAGAATCTTGGTTCTTACAATACTACAGAGAGCATAGAATTGGTTATAGTATTTCTTCACATAACTTCCTGTGGCCACAAGAACTTTAGGCAGTGTGAGAGATAAGGCTTTTGAAATAGGACTTTAAATTGAGGCTCTCTACTCCCCTATCCAGAAGTAAGTTGATCATTTTTACCTGCCACCTTCAATGCTATCCTAGGCTCTTATTCTGTAGCATTGATAGTCTGGGAGCTACTAGTACTTCGAGGTGCCATTCATCCTCTTCAGGTTATGCTGACAGAATTGAATTTCGGCCGTGTCTCTTGATGGTGACTTCAAAGCCTTTGGTTGGTAGACAAGAATGTTGTGACTATGAGGATGGCCCTGATACAGTGGGTATTTTCTGGCTTCTTGGTCAGTTCTAAAGGAGAATGTAGGATATTTGAGAAGGTCTTCCATAGGCTTGACTTTGCCTCCAATGTGGTGCTTCTTAAAGGGACAGGGGAATCATCCAGGCCCCTCTCAAACAGTTTATAAGCCTCCTGTGCCACAGAGCTCTAAAACTGATTGGCCATCCTGCTGTGATGGGATCCAGCTTCAGGCAATATTCTGGCTTAGATATATGCAGTCTTTTTTTTGTGTGTGTGTGTGTGTGTGGTTTTTTTGGGTCACACCTGGCAGCGCTCAGGGGTTACTCCTGGCTCCATGCTCAGAAATTGCTCCTGGTAGGCACGGGGGACCATATGGGGCACCAGGATTCGAACCAATGACCTTTTGCATGAAAGGCAAACGCCCTACCTCCATGCTATCTCCCAGGCCCCAGATATATGCAGTCTTAATTCTATAGATGGTAGCTTCGCCCTATTGGCTCTCAGCTAAGCACATACACCAAATGTCTGAACCTGAGGTTTTTTTTTGTTTTTTTTTTTTGGTTTTTGGGTCACACCCGGCAGCGCTCAGGGGTTACTCCTGGTTCCATGCTCAGAAATTGCTCCTGGCAGCCACGGGGGACCATATGGGTCACTGGGATTCGAACCAATGACCTTTTGCATGAAAGGCAAACACCTTACTGAGGTTTCTCTTATACTGAGCATGATTAAAGGGAATTCCGGTTATCAGTGGGATTATTCAGATTTAATGTGAGAAATAATTGTAGTGGTTATGGTACCACTAACTTGGACTTTTACTAAAGGGGTCAGAGAGATAGCACCGCACTGGGGAACAGGTCATGGGGTGTAACAATCCTGCGCATAGCGGGTGGTCTCGTAGCCATAGTAGCTATTTGATCTCAGACTTGTCAGGTTTAGGCCTGCTCTCTGTTTAGACGCTCAATTTTCCAGTACCCTTTTTTGGTATTCATGGCATCATTTCATTATGGTGGTTTTGAGGGCTGTAAACAAAAAATGCCAGCTCTTTGGCATTTCCCATGTATTTTTCTATTGGCGACTAATAGTTAATGTAGACAGTGGACACCTTCAGTACTTCTTTGGCTTAACTCCATCTGCTGGTATCCCTTTCATAGAGACATTGTATACTTTGATTCCCTTCTATTTGTTCACCTCAAATCTCTGTTGTGGCCATAGTGATAGAAAAGTAAGTAGGCTATTTGCCTTGTATGTGGTTGGACCTGGACTTGATGCCATGTACCCCATATTACCCCCGTAGTACTGTCAGGAGTGATTCCTCCTGAGTGTAGAGCCAAGAGTACGTACTGAGTGCAGAATTCCAAGGCTGCCATGGCCTGGTACTGTAAGCCTCACAGAGCCCTTAGGACCAAGCTGCTGGGTGGGGGCTTGTGCCCACCAAGGGACACCAACATGAAGCGCCTGCCTGCCTAGGACTGAGAGAGAAAAGAGAAGAAACTTAAGTATACTTTTCCTTCCTCCTGGTGTCTGAGGCCTGCAGCGTCCACTGCCACCTGGTGATTTCAGAAAGAGGGAGATATAAAAAGATTAAAAAGAAAGAGGGAGACAGAAATTCACTGGCCAGAGATGGCCTTGGGAAGTCTGGGTTTAAAGAAGAAAGAAAAAAGCAATAGCTACAGAGCAGGCAGCATCTGTCTTTGTAGCTGCTTCCTGCTGATAGGGGACAGTTGTGGAGTTATCAGAGTTTATCACTGTTTATTTCTATGTATCTAAGGAGCCAATATTCTGTATTTAAAATTTTTGTTTGTCGTTTTTCTCTGTAATAAATATTTTTTGCCGATTTTTCTCTTTGTTTCTTTGTGTCTAAATATCTTACCTATATAATACATATTTTTCTCAGGTTTTCTTAATCATTTTTCTCTTTCATTCCTCTCACTTTTTTCAATCAATTTCTTTTCAACATTTCATTTTTCACTTCCATTTCTTTTCTCTTTTCTTTTTTTCTGAAATTCTTGTAAAAGCTGGAATTCACTTAACCTGTATAGGGTGCCATTTGCAATGGCCCAAGACTGCCTGTGCTGCAGGCTGCAGAGGCCCAAGGCTGCCATGGCCCAATGCTGCATGGCTCGCATGGAACCGTGTTGCCCAGCTGCCCGTGGAACCTTATACTCACCCAGTTATGCCAACACGTAGCAAATGCTTGCCCAGGACAGAGAGAGAAAATACTAAGTATACTTTTCATACTTTCTGGTGTCTGGGGCCTACCACTTACTTTTTCAGCTGCCTGGGGGTTTCAGAGAGAGGGGGAGTTAGATGGAAATTCACTGACTATAGGTGGCAGGGTAGGGGGGAGAAGGGGGTGCATGTATGGAATGGAAAGAAACGTGAATAGGTGCAAAGCAGGAAGCATTTCTCAGATGTTTTATCTCTGCCCACTCTATCCCCCAGCAGTTCAAGTTTTTTCTTTTATACCTGATCTGTCAGGGGTCATGTCCATGTTCAACAGTCATTACAGTGGGGTTACCTAAGGGGTATGTTCAAGTCCAACTGCCATATACCTGAGCACTGTCAGATGTTAGCACACACACAAAACCTCTCTGGTGTGAACTAAACTGGTCATCTGTTAGGGCTAATCAAAACCCCAGCAAGAGAGGGTTAGAATAGGATTTAATTAACGAGAGACAAAACAAGGAGGCCAGGAGTCTTACAGCCAGCCCCCTAGGCCTAGAGGGGGAGCGACGGCCAAGTTTAGGACTAGGGCAAGGACTCAGTCAGCCAAGGAATGACCAGACAGGGAAATAGTAGCAGAGGCAGCAAAAGGAACTAGGATTGGGGAGTCTGGCAGTTTCTCCAGCAATTCAGCAGCGACCCATCCAGTAAGAGCAATCCGGCAGGGGGTCGGCTCCTAGCTCTTCAGCACCTTTATATACCCCTGGGCCAACTGCTCTCCAGCAGCAGTTACATTGGGCTGTTTTCTGACAACAGATGTCTTCCCCTATAAAGGAACACTAGCCAGTAGTCCATTTATGGCTGACCAGGACCATAAGAGTCTCTGCTTCCTCTTATATTTCCTCTATTTTATGTAGGAAAAATGGGGGAAGTGGGAATAAATAAAGTCTCCAAGTATTGTTCTACACTGCCTATCAAATTTTAGGTAGGTCAGATCCGAAGGATTTCAACTGATGACTTACTCTATCAGTGCAAGGCAGACAGGAAGTCAGTGGTCCTCTGCAGGTCTAAAGAGCCATAGTCCTTGAGCTAGGAAACGTGTTGAAGAAACCAATTCTGGGTCTCTGCAGGTTAAAAGAGGTAGGTCCTTAATCCTGGACTCCAGCCAATGAAGCTGATTAAAATTGGTGATTGACTAGTTGCTGCTTTGATGGAGTAGTTGCGCCCCGCCGCAACCCTGCGCTTGTCCCCAGAGACCCCAGACCCGAGTGCAGACAGGGTGAGTTAACCACCTGGCCACCTCCCCACGTGGGCGCTGGAGATCCGCGCCCTGCCGCAACCCCGCGCCTGTCCCCAGAGACCTCGACCCAAGTGAAGATGTGGAGTGCATCTTCCGGGCACTTTGCCATGTGGGCACCCAGAGAACCCTGCACAGACCCACTCTGCGCCACTGGGACAGCCTAGAATCTATAGACCGGGTGAGCTTGGGTTTACTCCCCGGACCTTGGGGTAGCCTAGAGCAGTCTGCCCCCTGAGTCCCGGAGTGGACCTGAGACTCCCAGAGCCGGAGAGAGGCTGCCTGGTAATTCAAGCTGGTTGAATTTCCTCGGCTGAGGCCTGGAGGGGGTGGTGGAGCTCTGCTGACTCCCAAGGAGGGGAGGGAGGACATAGAGCTGGGCTCAACAGCACCCTCCACCACGCTTGAAGCATACTATCATGGGAACAACTAAAGGCTCCGTACATGCTCATTTTCACACCTGAAGCTCCTTTTATGGTGCCAGGAAACTTTCCACTCAGTTATGGATGATAAAATCAGGCCTCTGCAGCTAGAGATCTTGGTATTTTCACAGGTCATAGGAGAAAGTCTAGGATAGAGTCTTTCTTTATGGTTCTAGAAGTTATATTCCATCACTGTTGTTTTAATCAGTCCTCTGTAATTAGTCATCTTGGTTTTTTGCACAGATCCTAGGACGAAGCCTAGGATAGAGTTTTTTATTAGGGTTCCAGAGTTCTGTTCAGTTGCCAAAGTCATACCTCTGGAATTAAGAGATCTTCAAATCTGATTAATCTTTTAAAATAAATTAAAGAGGACACAAGAAAATGGATACACATACCCATTTTATGGATTGGGAGGATTAGCATTATAATGGCAATACTCCCCAAAGCATTGTACAGATTTAATCCAATTCTTCTAAATTTCACCCATGATAGCCTTCAAAGAAGTGTTCAAACACTCCTGAAATTCATTTGGAACAATAAACACCCACAAATAGCTAAAGCAAACCTTAGAAGAAAGAAGATGGTAAGCATGAATTTCCCCAACTTTAACTTGTACTGCAAAGCAATAGTCATCAAAACAGCATGGTATTGGAATAACGACAGACCTTCAGATCAATGGAATACATATGAATTTTCAGAGAATGTTCCCCAGACATACAATCAATTAATCTTTGATAAAGGGGCAAGAAATTCAACATGGAGTAAGGAAAACCTCTTTAATAAGTGGTGTTGGGACTGGTCAGCCACATGCAAAAAAGCAAGCTTGGACCTCCATCTAACATGATACACAAAATCCAAATGGAATAAAGACCTTGATATCAGACTTGGAACCATAAGGTATATAGAAAAACAGGTAGGTAAATGACTCAATGATATTGAGACCAAAGGCATCTTCAAGGAGAAAATGCCACTGTCCAAATAGTGGAAGCTGAGATAAACAAAGGGCATTACATTAAACTGTGAAGCTTCTTCGTCTCAAAGGAAACAGTGACTAGGATACAAAAATCACTCACAGCATGATAGAAACTGTTAACCCACTATCCATCAGATAAGGGGCTAACATCTAAGATATACAAGGTAATAATTTAACTTAATAAAAAACTAACCCCATCAAAAATGGGGAGAAGAGTAGGATAAAGTCTTTCATTATATTTCCAGAAGTTTTGCTCAGTAAGTTATCAAAGTCAGACCTCTGGAATTAGAGATCTTGTTTATTGTACAAATGCTAGGCTGAAGACTAGGCTAGGGTTTTATTAGTTCCAGGATAAGTTCTGCCCAGTCATGGTTGTCAAAGTCAGTTTTCTATAGTTAGCGATTTTATTTTTGCACAGATCAAAGGAAGATGTGCCTTCTGATTTCATCTTACTATTAGTACAACCTGCTCTTAGATCAAGTTTTTGCAGTTTCCTCATCGTCAGGATGTCATATCAAAACTAGCACAAGGGGCCGGAGCGGTAGTGCAAGTGGTAAGGCATCTGCTTTGAGTGCACTAGCCTAGGACGGACTGTGGTTCGATCCCCCTCGTCCTATATGGTCCCCCCCAGCCAGGAGCGATTCCTGAGCGTCACCAGGTGTGGCCAAAAAAGCAAAATATCAAAGAACAACAACAACAACAAAAAAAAAAAAACTGGCGCAAGTTGGTGCCAGAGCAGTATTAGAAATTTCCAGGAAAAAAATAGGGTGTCGAGAGTGATCAAAAAAAAGAAATTTCCAGGGTAGGGGTTTATTTATGGTGCTGTTGCAGGGAAATGTGTCTGTTCTATGTCTGGGGTCTAGGGCTCGGTATTGGATGGTTGCTGCCTGATCACATGGCATGTAATTTGGGTCCACATGACACATGTTCAGGGTGGGAAGCGCCCCTGTATTAAAAATGTATGGGTTCTTATCCCTAGTAGATAAGAGATTGTTTCTACACATAAAATTTCACCTTTTTAGTATGCCTTTGCATAAATGAATGGTGCCATATTATATTGCTGGCGCATTGGGAGTAAGAATGACAGTCTACACAATCTCTGTGCCCTGGTTTTAACCTGAGTTTTTATCCCAGGCAAGACTTTTTTCTTGTAGGTATTCGTGCCAAGCAGAATCAAAAAAAAGGTGAAGTTAAAGAATATATATAAATAAAAGAAATAAATAAAAATAAAATTTCAGTATCTTTATTTAAACACTTTGATTCCAAACATGGTTGTAGTTGGATTTCAGTCATATAAAGAACGCCCCTGTCACAACTGCATATTCCTATCTCCAGAGCCCCAAATCTCCCACCTCTCTACCCACCCTACCCCTTGCCTGTATGTGAGACAGGCTTTCTACTTCCCTCATTCTTTCACATTGTTATGTTAGTTGTCAGTGTAGTTATTTCTCTAATAGCATTCACCACTCTTTGTGGTGAGCTTCATTCATGAGCTGAACCTCCCAGCCCTATCTATTGTCTCTGTGACTTAGTGCAGTAATGTATTTAATTTTTTCATGTATATACACCCATAGGAAAATTTCATGATTTGTTTCTGGGAATTATTGTAAAAATACCTTTCATTTTTCTTAAAACTCATAGATGAGTGAGACTATTCTGTGTCTATCTCTCTCCCTCTGACTTATTTCACTCAGCATAGGAAAATTTCATGACTTCATCTCTCCTGATAGCTGCATAATATTCCATTGTGTATATGTACCACAGTTTCTTTAGCTATTCAACTGTTGATGTTTGTCTTGGTTGTGTCCAGAGTCTGGCTCTTGTAAATAGCACTGCAATGAATATAGGTGTGAGGAGGGGATTTTTTGCATTGTATTTTTGTGCTCCTACGGTGTGTGTGTGTGTGTGTGTGTGTGTGTGTGTGTGTGTGTGTGTGTGTGTGTGTATTTGGAATAGCTGGATCATACGGGAACTCAATTTCCAGTTTTTTGAGGAATTTCCATATTGCTTTCCATAAAGGCCGGACTGACTAGAAGGCATTCCCACCAGCACTGAATAAGAGTTCCTTTACCTCCACATCCCTGCCAGCACTGATCTTGTTCTTTGTGATGTGTGCCAGTTTCTGTGGTGTGAGATGGTACCTCACTGCAGTTTTGATTTGCTTCTCCCTGACGATTAGTTATGTGGAGCATTTTTTCATGTTTCTTTTTCCCACTTGTATGTCTTCTTTGAGGAAGTGTCTATTTATTTCTTCTCCCCATTTTTGATAGGGCTATATGTTTTTTTTTCTTATTAAGTTCTGTCAGTACCTTGTATATTTTCAATATTAACCCCTTATCTGATGGGTATTGGGTGAATAGTTTCTCCCATTCTGAAGGTGGCTTTATTGCCTTTAAGGTGAAGAAGCTTGTGAACTTAATGTAGTCCTATCTGTTTTTCTCTGCTTCCACTTGTTTGGAGAGTTCTGTTTCTTCTTTGAAGATGCCTTTATTCTCAATGTCATATAGTGTTTTGCCTACATGTTGTTCTATATACATATGGTTTCAGGCCTGATATCGAGGTCTTTAATCCATTTGGATTTGATCATTGTACATAGTGTTAGATGGGGGACTGAGTTCACATTTTTGCAAGTAGATACCAGTTGTGACAATACCACTTGTTGAAGAGACTTTCCTTGTTCCATTTTGGATTTCTTGCCCCTTTATTAAAGTTTAGTTCATTGTTTGTCTGAGGAACATTCTCTGAATACTCAAGTCTATTCCATTGTTCTGATGATCTGTTTTTATTCCAATACCATGCTGTTTTGATAACTATTGCTTTGTAATACAGTTTAAAATTGGGGAAAGTAATGCCTCTCAAATTCCTTTTCTCAAAACTTGCTTTTATTATTCGTGGGTGTTTATTGTTCCAAATAAATTTCAGGAATGTTTGATACACTTCTTTGAAAATGGCCTGGGCATTTTTATACGGATTACATTAAATGTATACAATTCTTTAGGGAGTATTTCCATTTTAGTGATATTAATCCTACCATTCCATGAGCAAGGTATGTATCTCCATTTCCTTGTGTGTTCTCTTATTTCTTGAAGCGGAGTTTTGTCGTTTCTTTGTATAGTTCCTTCACTTCTTTAGTTCAGTTGACCCAAAGATAAATCAGGAGTCACATCTACTCAACCAGATTACACAACAAAGGAAAAAAAAAACCTATGTATGTAGAGAATGTGGGTGAGGCTTCAATCAAAAGTCATATTTACAGTGCCAGAGAGATCGAACAGCAGTAAAGCATTTGTCTTGCAAGCAGATGACCCAGGACCAATGGTGATTCTATTCCTGAAATATCATATCGCCCCCTGTGCCTGCCAAGAGCGATTTCTGAGCACAGAGACAGGAATAACCCCTGAGTACTGCCACGTATGAACGAAAAACCAAAAAAAAATTAAAGTTATATCTGAAGACACTAGACCACACCATAAAGGAAAAGGAGAACCTTATATATGTAGAGAATGTGGGTGAAACCAGTCAAAAGTCACATCTCATCAGTCAACAGACTACAGACACAAAGGAAAAATCTATGTGTATAGAGAATGTGTGTGAGGCTACAGTCAGAAGTTAGATCACATCAACCAGACTACACAACAAAGGAACAAACCCTATATGAGTATAGAATGTGGGCAAGGCTTCAGTGAGAAGTCACATTACAAAACACTAGACTAAACAACATAGGAAATATCCTTTGTATGCAGAGAATGTGGGTGAGGCTTCACTCAGAAGTCACATCTCATTTGAAACCAGATTACAGATACAATGCAAAAATGCTATGTGTGTAAAGAATGTGGGAGAGGTTTCAGTCAGAAATTACAAGATACCAGACTACACAATAAAGGAAAAGTCCAATGTATGTAGAGAATGTGGCAAGGCTTCAGTCAGAAGACACATCTTGGGAGGACAAAGAGACAGCACAGCAGTAGGGTGTTTGCCTTGCAAAAGCAGCCAACCCAGGACCTATGGTGGTTTTAATCCTGGCATCCCATATGATCCCCAATGGCTGCCAGGAGAGATTTCTGAGGACAGAGCAAGGAGTAACACCTGAAGGCTTTCAGTGTGTCCTAAAGACCAAAGAAGAAAAAGAAATAAGTCACATCTCAAGATACCAGACTACACAACAAAGGAAAAAAGAAAAACCCTATGTATGTAGAGAATGTGGGTGAGGATTCAGTCGGTAGACACATTTCATCAGACACAAGACTACACGCACAGAGGGAAAAAAAAACCTATGTGTATAGAGAATGTGGGAGAAGCTTCAGTCAGAAATTACATCTCATCAAGCAGACTACACAACAAAGTCAAAATCCTACGTATGTCGAGAATTTGGGCGAGGCTTCAGTCAGCAGTCACATCTAATCAACCAGACTACACAGCAGAGTAAAAACCCTAGGTGTGGGAGACTGCTTGAACCTAAAACAATATGGTGTCTCTATACCTTAGCTTTGTGCTGAGTGGAGAAATCCACCTCAGCTGCCTATGCCTATGTGACTTGAGGCACAAAACGCCTTTGTTACAAGGGAAATAGCTAACTGCTAAAAGTTAAAATTATTTAGGGCAGTTGACCACCTGGCCTGGGGGAGCTTGTTTTAACAAGGACATTTATTAATTGCTAAAAAACAAAGACATTTATTACTTGCTGCAAGAATTTGCTGAAGTCAGCCTGAAGATTGATAAGCAGCCTTCAACTCAATATATGTTCCCTTTGTAATAGAATTTGCTTTAGAATGTTACTAAGATCCTGTCTGGCAGAAAACAGAATTCTGCCTGTGCAGCTAGAAAAACGAGACATTCTTTAGAGATAAGCCTTATGCTCCTGCCCCTACCTCTACCCGTTTCCTGCATCTGGCCCCTAACATATGCAAAGCCCGCCTTTTATTCCTTAATTGGTTAGAACTTATGCTTGTCTGATGATTGATGGCTGTTGGGTCCTTCCCTTCAAAAAGAAACTATATAATAAACTTGCTCTTGATAAGCGAAAAGTTGTCCTGAGCATTCTTTTTAACCTCTTGAGGTTTTATTTTAGGAAAGATCGGCTCGGCTCGAGAAGACCCATGAAATGACTAGTGACTCCCACTTCCTCATCCCCGCGGGTCAGGGATCCCCCCAGGGGGTCGCACCTATGTATGTAGAGAATGTGGGCGAAGCTTCAGTCAGAATTCGCATCTCATTAGACACCAGGCTACAGACAGAAAGTAAAAATGCTGTTTGTAGAGAATGGGGGTGATGCTTCAGTTAGAGTCCCATTTCAAGACACCAGAGTACACAACAAAGGAAAAAATGTATGTATGTTGAGAATGTGGGCAAGGCTTCAGTCAGAAGACACATCTTAGAGGGGGTGGAGAGATAACACAGCAGTAGGGCATTTGCCTCACAAGCAGAGGACCCAGGACTGACAATGTTGTGAATCCCGGCATCCCATGTGTTCCCCCTGCCTGCCAGGAGCAAATTCTGAGCATAGAGCCAGGAGTAACCCTGAGTGCTGCCAGGTCTGATTCAAAAATCAAAAAAGTCACCTTTCGAGACACCAGACTACACAACAAAGGAAAAGGAAAGACCCTATGTATGTAGAGAATGCGGGTGAGGCTTCAGTCAGAAGTCACATCTCATCATTTACCAAACTCCAGACACAATGGAAAGCCCTGTGATTGTAGAAAATGTGAGCGAGGCTTCAGTGAAAAGTCACATCTCATCAGAAACCAAACTAAAGTAACAAAGGAAAACCCGTATGTATGTAGAGATTTTGGGTGAGGCTTCAGCGGAAGTCACATTTAATCACACACCAGGCTATAGACACCAAGAAAAAAACCCATGTCGGTTTTGTATGTGGTGAGGCTTCAGTCAGAAGTCACATCTCAAAACACCAGACTACACAACAAAGGAAAAACTTTATGTATGTATAGAATGTGGACGAAACTTCAGTCAGAAGTCACATATCAGAGAGCTGGAGAAATAACACAGAGGCAGGGCATATGCCTTGCAAGCAGCCAATTCAGAACTAACGTTGGACCAAGCAATTTCTAAGCACAGAGCCAAGAGTAACCTCAGAGCGCTTTGGGTGTGACCCTAAAACCAAAAAAAAGAAAAAAAAACTCATTTCAAGACACCAGTCTACACAACAAAGGAAAAAGAAAAACTATATATGTAGTGATTGTGGGTGAAGCTTCAGTCAGACGTCACATCTCAGGGGCCAGAGAGATAGCACAGTGATAAGGTGTTTGCTTTGCAATCAGCCATTCCAAGACCAATGCTAGTTCACATCCCAGCATCCCATAGATTCCCCGTGTGTGCCTGGAGTGATTTCTAAGCACAGAGCCAGGAGTAACCCCTGAGAACTGCTGGGTCTGACACAAAACCAAAAAATAAGTCACATCTTAAGACACCAGACTACACAACAAATAAAAAGGAAAAGCTTCACGTATGCAGAAAATATGAGCTATGCTTCAGTCGGAAGTCACATCTCATCAGACACCAAAGTAGAGACACAAAGGAAAAACCCTATATGTGTAGAGATTGTGGGCGAGTCTTCAGTGAGAAGTCATATCTCATCAACCAGTTTACACAACAAAAGGAAAACCCTATGCATGTAGTGAATTTGGGCGAAGCTTCAGTCAGAAGTCACATATCTGTAGGCCAGAATGATAGCACAGCAGTAGGGCATTTGCATTGCAAGCAGCCCATCCAGGACCAATATTGGTTAGAATCCCAGCATCCCAAAAGGTCTCTTGTTACTGCCAGGAGCGATTCCTGAGCACAGAGCCAGGAGTAACCCCTGACTGCTGCAGGTTGTGACCCAAAAAAACACAAAAAAAGTCACATTTTAAGATTCCAGACTACACAATAAAGGAAAAGAAAAAAACCCTATGCATGTAGAATATATGAGCAAAGCTTTAGTCAGAATTCACATGTCATCAATCAGACTGCACAACAAAGGAAAATCACTATGTATATAGAGATTGTGGATTAGTATTCAATCAGAATTCACATCTTGTGCTCGCTTCAGCAGTACATATACTAAAATTGGAATGATACAGAGAAGATTAGCATGGCCCCTGTGCAAGGATGACATGCAAATTTGTGAAGCATTTTATAATTTTTACAAAAAAAGACTGCAAAACAAAGGAAAAACCCTTTATATGTAGAGAATTTGGATGAGGCTACACTCGGAAGTCACATCTCATTAGAAACCACACTACAGACAGAAAGCAAAAACCCTATGTGTGCAGAGAATGTGGGTGAGACTTCAGTCAGTAGCCGCATATCATCAGACACCAGACTACAGACACAGAGGAAAAACCCTATGTGTATATAGAACGCAAGTGAAGCTTCAGTCATAAGTCACATCTCATCAAGCAGACTACACAACAAAGGAAAAACCCTATGCATGTCGAGAATTTGGGCAAGGTTTAAGTCAGAAGTCATATCTCATCAACCATACTATAAAGCAAAGGAAAAACCCTATGTATGTAGAGAATGTGGGTGAGGCTTCAGTCAGCATTCACATCTCATTAGACACTAGACCGCAGACAGAAATGAAAAGCGCTGTGTTCATAGAGAATGTGGGTGAGGATTCAGTCAGAAGTTACATCTCAAGATACCAGACTATACAGCAAAGGAAAAACCATATGTGCATTGAGAATGTGTGTGAGGCTTCAGTGAGAAGACACATCTCGGGGTTGGAGACATAAAGCAGTGGGAGGGCATTTGCCTGGCAAGCAGCTGACCCAAGACTGATGGTGGTTCAAGTCCTGGCATCCCATGTGATTCCCCGTGCCTGTCGGGAGAAATGTCTGAGAACAGCATGAGGTAACCACTGAACACTGATGGGTGTGACCCAAAAAACAAAATAAATTAACATCTCAAGACACCAGACTACACAACAAAGGAAAAGGAAAAAAAACTTATGTGTGTAGAGAATGAGGGCGAGGCTTCAGAGGGAAGTCATCTCATCAGACACCAGACTATAGACACAAAGGAAAACCCTATGAGTTTAGAGAATGTGAGCAAGGCTTCTGTTGGAAGTTACATCTCATTAGACACCAGATTACAGTCACAAAGGAAAAACCCTATGTGTGTAGAGAAAAGTGGGTGAGGCTTCAGTCAGAAGTCACATCTCAAGATATTAGACTACATAACAAAGAAAAAACCCTAGCTATGTAGGAAAGAGGGCAAGGATTGCGTCGGAAGTCACATCTCAAGACACCAGAACACAACAAAAGAAAAGCCCTATGCATGTAGTGAATGTGGTAGAAGCTTTAGTCATAAGTCACATATTGGAGAGCCGGAGAGATAACATAGCAGTAGGGCATATGCCTTGCAAGCAGCCCATCCAGGACTAATGCTGGTTCAAATCCAGCATCCCGTATGGTCCCCTGTGTGTGTGTGTCAGGAGTGATTTCTAAGCACAGAGCCAGGAGTAACCCCAGAGTGCTTCAGGTATGACCCAAAAAACAAAAAAGGGTCTGATTTCAGATTAACAGAATACACAACAAAGGAAAATGCTATGTATATAGTGAATGTGGGTGAAGCTTCAGTCAGATGTCACATCTCAGGGGGCCAGAGAGATAACACGTTGGTAAGGCGTTTGACTTGCAAGCAACCTTTGCAGGACCAATGCTGGTTCGATTCCCAGCATCCTATATTGTCCCCAGTGTGTGCCAGGAGCTATTTCTTTTTTTCTCCTGAATTATTATTTTATTTATTTATTTGGTTTTTCAGGCCACACCCATTTGATGCTCAGGGGTTACTCCTGGCTAAGTGCTCAGAAATTGCCCCTGGCTTGGGGGGACCATATGGGACACTGGGAGATCGAACCGCAGTCATTGGCTAGCACTTGCAAGGCAAGCACCTTACCTCTAGCGCCACCTCACCGGCCCCATTTTTTTATTATTTTTTAATAGTATGATTTTTATTTTAATCGTAGTGGCTTGCATATCGTTCAGAGTAATATTCCAGGTACATATTAACATTGAATCAGGGGAATTCCCACCACTAAATTGTCCTCCCTCCAGCTCCACTCCCATCCTGCCTCCCATATCCTCCACTCTCACCCCAGAGGCTGCTAGAATGAGTGGACCCCACTGTGTCTAGTTTATTACTTAGTGATCTTATAACTGTTTGGTCTTGGCACCTCCATTACTTCCCCCCTCTAATTGGGAGGCAGGACTAGATAGTTCAAGTTACGTGGTTTTGTTTGAGGAAGAGTGTAGGGAGCCATAGGGGTTCCCCCCAAAACTGCTGCGCTTTGGCTGACATTTCTGCCTGCCTCTACTAAAGAAGAACAGAAACCAACATTTGCTCAGAGCCCTTGCCATAGGAAACTTGCAGCACAAATTTAGCTCTCCTGAAACAGGCCTGGCCTAACCAGGACCTAATCGCCTTATTCCCACTTTCGCTCTCGTCAATTGTTAGTTCATGGCCATGAAAATAGTTTATGTTAGCCTTGGGAAAATTTACAGAACAAAAGTTTATTGAAAACCTAACTTTTACTAGAAAACTGTGTGCACAAATGTCTGAAACCCCCTCTGCAAGAATGTTTGTATCTTGCATACCATCTGAGTGTGTACGTGCAGG